>PVKA01004522.1:0-86033 GCA_004027165.1 Ctenomys sociabilis
ACAGGGTCTCACTATGCAGTCCAGGCTGGCCTTGAGTTGACTTTGCAGCCCAGGCTGGCCTCAAACTCCAAATTATCCTCCTACCTCAGCTTCCTGATTGCTGGGATTATAGGCTAATGTCATCACATCTTGAATCTAACCACTGAGTTTGATTCTGTTCTCATCCACATCGTTTTGGACTGGAAGATGGAAAGGGTCAAGTTCATGAACCAAGGTATTGTACAGGAAAAGATACTCAACATCACTGGCAATTAAGAAATTAAACTAAAACAACACTGAGATTTCCTCTTAGAGTGGATATTCTCATTCTAACAGTTTATTTCTAATCTAGAAATCAAATAACAAATGCTGTGTGGGAAGAGGAACCATTTCACATTATTGATAGGAATGTAAAGTCATACAATCACTATGGAAATCAGTCTGGAGATTCCTCAAAAAACTAATGCTAGAAATTCCATCTGACCCAGCTATTACCCTTGGAAACATCTTCCCGAAAGAATCAAAGACATCATATTACAGTGACACATGAATATCTGTGTTCACAGCAGCACAACTCATAATAGCTAAATCTTGGTAGTGGCCTATATATCTATCAACAGATGAATGGACAAAGAAAACATGGTATTTATACACAATACTACTTTGGTGCAGAGGATGGATTGGATTCATTTGTGGGAAAACAAAACCATGAGACTATGCTGTTACATGACATAAACCAAACACACAAGCATAGATATTGATCGTATGGTTTCTCTTATGAGAAACACAAAGTATATTGAAATTAAAGAGCAAGGCTCAAGTCAACAACTTCTGACATGGCCAGTTTTGCAGATAGCCCACTACTATTATGGACTACTGGACTATATTGGAATATTTTGCTTAATTCATGCACCTACAATATTTGAATGGCAATGGAATACCCATCTCTGACAAAACTAAACAAAAAAAAGGAGATATAAATGAAGGACCATTTTGTAGTGAAAAAATAAATAAATAAATAAATATATAAATATATACATATACATATACAAAATAGGATGATATACAACTACTTTCTCTTAGTTCAGTGAGAGAAAGATTTGTATTAATATTGTTCAGGCAAGATAGCATGTCTGCATCTTGTATTATGAATAACTACTATGAAGACAACAATATGCAATTTATTACTTATTGTAACTATTTTACTAACCTGTTTTGAAACTGTCTCACTGCTATTTCTTTCTCAAGAAAATTAAATTTAAAAAATAAAGAAATGAAATTAAAGAGCAAAATAAAAGAAGCTAATAGGAAAAACTGGAACAGGACAATAGGAAACATCTTTTGCAAGTGGAAAGGGAACCAAGCAATGGGGGAGGGGTAGAAGAGGAGGGAGGAAGGGGAAGAGAATTAAGATGTGTTTTGTACATAACCAGCTGCCCACAAAGAATGCAGTGCTATAAAAGTGCACTAATGAAAATCAAAATTTAATAAAAGACATGGACAATAAATATATCAAAAAATGTTCCACATCTCTAGCCATCAGATAAATACAAATTAAAACACTTGAACTTCCACCTTTTCTGGAACTAATGGCTATCATCAAGAAGTCAAATAATAATAAATGTTGGAAAGGCTCTGGGGAAAAAGGAACTTTCACACAGTGGTGGTGGGAATGTAAACTAGTACAACCATTATGGAAATCAGTACAGTACTTCCTCAAAAACAGAAGTAAACATTCCAGGAAACCTACAGATTTCCCTTCTGGGTATCGTCCTGAAAATACTAATATTACAATGACACATGCATTCCCCTGTTCACAGCAGCTCACTTCACAACTGCTAAATCCTGGAAGTGGCCTGACTGTCAGCAGGTGAATGGTAAAGAAAATGTGCTGTCTGTATACAGCGGACTACTCTGCCATAAAAGAGAAGTCATGGCACTCGATGTACCTGGTGGCCACAACATTAAGTGGAATGAACAAGCGCATGGCTTAAATACTGCATGTCTTCTCTTACATGACAGCAAAAATATAAAGAGCAAATTAAAAGATAATAAGAAGAGATAGAGATCTTTTCTAAGAGGTGGGGAGGGGCAAGGGAGGAGATGAAAAACAGCAAGCTGTGCTGTGTATGTGTACCAGCTCCCCCTGGAATGTAACTATCATGTACTGTACACAGGCACTAATAAAAATAAAGAAAGAAAACATTTTTAAACTTTCCTAACAAAAAAAAAGCCTCATTTTTTTTCTGAGAAAAGGACATTTACTTAAAACCACAGAAATCCATAATAGGGACCTGAGAGATGGCTCAGTAGAATAAGTGCTTCCCTGGCAAACACAAGGGCCTAAGGTCAATACCTGGTTTCAAAAAAAAAAAAAAAATCCGTGATAGAGGAAACTGAAATCATGACCACTATTCAATTTTTATTTCAGAATTACTTGTTTTCTTATACAGTATAAGAAATCCAAGCATAAAAGAAGTGGATTTGTTTACTGCTTAGAGACTTAGGCTTCACTTAACAACATGGGAACTGTACTTTCAGTTCAGATTTCCTACCTGCAAAGTCTAATTTCACAAGCAATTTTAAATAGCAAAGCTATTCAATATTGCCTCCCAGAATTTTTGAAGGTTAAATACACATGCTGGTATGACCACTGTGTAAGGTGTTTCCACATTCCTATTGTTAGGGAAAGCTCGACGCACCTCACGCTTACCTGAGGGTGTCTGCGCCAAGCACTCGCCACGCCTTTGGGGATCACTCACGTCTGCAGCTTCATCTGTGGGCCCCAGGGCTGCTTCTATTTTAGCCTCTGATAACTGCAGGATTCCATAATACACACAAACAACTGAGATTCATGTTAACTAATTCTCTTACAAAATCCAAAGATGAAATGTTACTTTATAAAATTAGAAATTAGCTCATGTTAATTCATTTTTCCTTAAAAACAGAAGAAAACCCTAAAGTAATAATATACCAAGAAACTCAAAGGTATAAACCATGAGCTCCCTATATGGGGTGATAAGTACATGGGAGGTATTATTTCCATAACAAAAAAATCTCAAAAGGAAAAAAAAAATATCTGCACATACCTAAAATGTGGGATCCAAGAAACCTAGCATGGAAATTGGGTTAAAACTAATGTATTCCAACAGTAATTTTGAACCAGTTTCTGTTCTATACTCCTATATTTTAAAATATTAGTATCTAAAAACTTTAGTGCTTTTTACTAAAAAGAAATTCATTCAAAATGCATAAATCTCTTTAGGTAATTTAGAATAAAAGATCTTTCAAAGACAATAAAATCACACAAGCATGTTTCCTAAAGATAGAAAGATTGAAAATAAGCTTTAAGTGATTGATAATTTATATGGTTTCCTTTTCCCTTCAGAGAGATTGGGAAAATGTGGAAAGGGGATTAGCAGGAAAGAGTAGAGGAGAGAACGAAGATCAGCTTCCACCACTCCCCCGGGTAAATGTTCCATTCATCCTTGGAAAGATTCGGCACTTCATGGAAATGGCTCTTCATGGAGGAGCCAAATGCCAGGAAATGTGACACTGAATTACCCTGCTTCGGGCTCAATACATTAAAGCCTGGAGGGGTCTTCCTATGCGGTTTCTTCCTCTGGCGTGAAAGAGAAGTGGGACAGAAGTAAAGAAATCCCTCACTGCTCGGCGCAGGAGGAGTGCTGAAGAGACGCAAGGAACTGCAGAAGCAGGGCACCGGGAGGCAGCGGGGTGCATGAGGCTGGACTAAGGGGGGGTTACATAGGCAGGCGAAGCGCTGTGTTGGGAGAGGATTGGAGGGGCCTAGGTGTGCACCTGCATGAAAATGAGACAAAAAGTCTATTTTGGGACTAGGACAAGAACGCAGAACTCGGTCTGGAAGTCGCCGTGTTGGATCACCTGCCATAATGACCCTGGCAGAGTTACGGAGGGGCAGAAATCCATCATTTCCGTCTTTTTGTTGTTAAAAGGGGTGGCAACAGCAGTGATGTTTGCTATTTCAACAAAGTGAAAGAATCAAGGAAAATAGAAAAGTAAAAATTTTTTTAATCTTATTTCATTCAGAAAATTAACAGAAATATTTATAAGGCATTTCCCCAAAATGTAGTATTACAGTTTTTGAAGTTGATGATCCTACTCTTTATTAAGAAATGTAAAAGGTAGCTTTTTGGATGAATTACAAAATACATAAAGTTACAAAGAATATTTTTTTTTTTTAGTTGTTTGGTTAGTTGTTTGGGTGCTGAGGATTAATGCCAGGGTCTTGCACATGCTAAATACATGCTCTACTATGAGGTCAAACCTCATACTCAGGAATTCCTTCCTTTGTAAGAATGTATTAAGTATACACTGTTATAAGCATATGCTTTCTATATTTAAAAATTAAATATTTAGTCTTACCAAGAAAATATGAATACTGAGGCACTGTGTAATTCCCCAAAGGCTTAAATACTAACAGCAGAGATGACATGGAAAATTACTAAGTGATAACAGCAATGAAATACACTAGCGCTGCATTTATATTTTCTATGAGCACCTGTTTTTTTCTCTTCCTTTCTTCTTCCAGGTCATATTCTTCTTTAGATTTTCTGAAATATAGAAAACATAATCTGCAGGGAGCAAAATGGACTTACTGCATGTTTTCCACTGTGACCTGATTCTCACCCCTACAGGGCCTCTCATGTAAGCTGACCCAGCCTGAGTCACCTGACAATAGTTTTTCTGTGTATGGAACCCAGAGGAAACACAAAGAGCACAACAGAAGAGAACAGGAAGCAGGGAGGTTCTCAAAGTGGAAGGGATCAAGATGTGGGGGTGCATGGGGTGGCAGGATGGGGAAGAAAGGAAGGAATTGGAATGTGTATGGAGAGAGAGAGAGAGACAGTGAGAACATCACTGTAACATTACTAACAATTATTCAAAAATAAGGAAAGCCAGGTACCTAAGAACTTCCCTCAGGATTTTCATCTCTTCCTGCTCAAGGTCACTGACCACATCAGAGCCATCAGTTAAGCAGTCAGGCAACACACCTGTGCAAATACCACATGGAAGAACTTCAACTCAACTGAAAATTCTTCTCACTGCTCCAATTCATCTAGTAAAATTAGTTTATGATTTAGCACCTTAAAAACCATTCCAAACTTATCTCTCTTTGTTTTGTTATTGTTTTATTTTGGTGGTGTTGCTGCTGTTTTGAGACAGGAATTCTTCATGTAGTTCAAACCAGCTTTGAACTCCCTATGTAACCAAGGCTGGCCTCAAACTCACAGTGACCCACCCTCCTGCCTCGCCTCCTGTATATCACCACGCCCGGCCAAGCTTATCTAACTCTACTCTTTCCAACTTTTTCTCATTTTAAGGAATCAGTCCCAAAAACAATTTTATTGAGAAACAACTCTTAATGATTATTTGCATTAGCTATTGAAAATAATGACAGGAGCTGAGGAGGTAGCTCAGTGGTGGAGCGCCAAGCCAGCACACATGAGGGCCTGGGCTAGTTCCCCGGCACTACCAAAAAGACCCAAAAAAGTATGGAAATAAAATGAATATAAGTTACTGTCTCCCATCATATAGTACGAGGCCATACAATGAAATCATTGAGATAGGGCAGATAATGAAACCATGTTTACCCAGGTGACCCTTCAATGGAAATTTATAAAATTAATGTCACCCTATCAAAACAACACTTAAAGGGCCAGGGATATAGCTCAGGGGTGGAGCATCTGGCTGGTAAGTGCAAGGTTGTGAGTTCGATTCCCAGTACACAAAAAAACATAAAGAAAACAAAACAAAACAAAAACCATTTAATACTCTTCATTTCTATTATAACAAATGTTACTGATAAGGGCTCTACCTACTATTCAATTCCCACCCTTAGAGGCTCTGCTCAAATATTAGCCTAATTACTACAGACCATAGCAGTACCAACTTTGCCCAAAGGCAAATAAAAATTTGTAGGAAGTAATTTTAAGTGTTGGTTTAACTTATATCTTCCTGATAAGCAGGCAACTTGTAATAATACTGTATTCATATCTATAATAATTATATTCAATAACATTAACAAAATGTGTCTTCCTTTTTACCTTCCATGTTATTATTCACATATGACGAGGGGATTTTAAATATGCCCTGAAGTATAGTAACTTTTCTATTCTAATACTCTTGATGTTTATGTGTATTCATTAAAATTAAACATTTTACTTTGAGATAACTACAAATTTACATGCAGTTGTAAAGAAGTATAGATATAACATATCCTATGCCTCCCAGTGGTACCATCTTATAAAATTATAGTGCAATATCACCAGAAAACTGGCACTTATGAGGGGGCTGGCATGCAGGCCTGTAGGAGCTATACAACCATCAATAGAAGTAGCGATAGCACTCATTTCTTTAAGAAACAAACAAAGGACACATCCTGCTTCCAACTTGCCCTATGATCCCAGAACTCCAGGAGGCTGACACTGGAGACACAAGTTAGAGGTCAGCCTGGGCAGTTTAACAACTTAGCAGACCCTGTCTCAAAATTTAAAAAATATATCTAAAAAGAGCTGGAGATAGAGCTCAGGGCAAAGACCCTAAATTCAATCCCCAGTACCTGAGAACCATTGCAAAGAGTATCAGTGGCAATCTACTGAACAAAACAATACAAAAGAAGCACATAGGAATTAAAATGAAATGACCAAAAACATACGAGTTTTAGGGTTTCTTTTTCCTGTAGTTACTTTGTTCTGTGAAGCTGGGCTGAACCCAGGCCCTAATGTGTCTGAACCATGAATTCTTAACATGGGTTTACCTCCAAAGGTAGATCTATAAATCTGAACAGAAACAAGAATCTATTTTAAATAGAAGATGACACAATGACAAGAAATACAGTCAGCAACTTAGCTGATAGGAATCAGAAATTCTAGTGTAGTTCAGGCACCCAAGATGGAAACAAAAGCAGGACAAGGTAGAGTGTGAGCACAGAGACAGGCAAAGATGACATCAAAGAGAGCCACTAGGGCTTACTTCTCTTCTCTGCCCCATGTGGCACTGGTGAGATGATCACGTGCACATGTGATCCAGACCAGCAGCTCTAGGTGAGGCCCCAACTGTACCTAGATTCAGCATCACCCAGGTATGTGTTAGATAGGCAAGTCTTCTGTGTTTTTTTTATATAGCGGAGTACTACTCTGCGATAAAAAAGGATGTTTGAGGTATTTCTAGCTAAATGGACACACCTTGGGACTATACTCTTAATCTCCGAGAGCTTGCCACATGAGCTTCCACAGCCCTCCGAGCAGATGTACTGCGTGTGCAAGCTTAGGAGCCATTACCTTGTACTAACATGTTAACAATAGTCATGAGAATAGCTACCCTCCCCTAGCAGTAACTAAAGCAGTCAAAAACATCAAATTTCATACACATAAGGGTTGAGTAAAAGACCAAGCTCTATAAAATCTAAAACATCATTAAATCAAATTTTGGTCTGCTTTCCTTGTGATGTCAGGCATGCTGACCAGGAAGTCTGTCTATACACTTAAAAGCTCTTGCGTTCACCCAAAAGTTTCAAAGATGGAATATATTTATATAAAGGAGCTACATTTAAAACCATATTATAACCAGAACTGGAAAAAAAAAAGATTTAGAACTTAAGATTTCAACATTTTACCATTTCGCTCTTGAATGATTCGAATGGCCTGCAGCTGCATTTCAATGTTTTTCTGGACCATCATCGATTTAAAGATAGTAAAATCTTCTGCCGCCAACACAGGTTGCAAAATGGCCTGTAGGAAGAAATCTGGACTTTAAATTAAGTTCTAAGTTTTAAAATTCTATACCATACCAAAATATGTCATGCTAATTCACAAATGCCCGAGCACAAATTATGACTAAGTGACCCAGACAATTTCAATGTTTTATTTAATTTTTCATCTTTTTTTCCACTGGTCTGCTTGCATAGTGACATTCATCATAGAGGTGGTACATGTACCCAACATATTCTCAGTATCTCCCTTTTCTCCATCTCTTCCTCCCTCTATTTGCAAAATATCTGTCTCTCTGCTTCCCATTATCCATCTTTTATAAAAGCCTTTAAAATAGGATTTTCAAGAGGCTGACTTTCTAAGTTTCCATGCCACTAGGAAGCTACATTTCACAGTGATATATTTTTCTGAATAAGCCAGAATTAAATGACTAAAAACAACACATAAATCTGCCTTACATTATTTTTTTATCTTTCATTTACTTGGTATAGGATCTCACTACACATTTGGTCAGGAGTGATCCCCCAGTCTCAGCCTCCCCAGTGCTAGGCCAACAGGCGCGTACCACCATGTGTGGTTTCAGGGGCGGGCACAGCATGCCCAGGGTTCCTGGGCAGGCACAGCATGTGGGTGGTACCAGGGATCAAACCTGGGTCCTTGCTCTTGCCAGGCAGGCACTTACGACTGCCAAGCTATCTCCCCAACCCCTGCCTCACATTTTTAAAGTTACTAGTATGGCATCTGGATTTGTTTTCAGCCAAAACATTCAATTATTTTGTTGTTGTTTGAGGGAGTTTTGTTTTGGTTTTGTGACCCTGAAGATTGAACCCAGGCCCCTGCACTGAGCTACACTTCCAACATCATACCCCTGCCACTTTCAAGACTGGGTCTCACTGGGTCAATAGGTTGCCTAGACTGGGCGTGAACTCTGAATTCTTCTGCCTCAGCCTTCCAGGGTGCTGAGACTACAGGCATGAACTACGATGCCCAGCTTCAGTTCTCCTTCCTAAAATGTAGAACCCAGTAACTAAAACATGCACAATGTTCCAGGAATGACAATATTAGTAATTCATTTGTGAAAGAGGTATATATTGGGATATTTGGTGGCGAGGTTTTTGTTTCTCATAATACAAAACACTTCAACAAAAGAACCAACCAAACTACTACTATTTAAAACCTTACTGCTTCACTCACTTTCTTTAAGTAGAAAATGCTTCATCGCTGTAGAATTAAAGCCATAGGACCACCAGACCACAGGAAAGATATGAAGTATCTAAGTCATTTGGAAAGACAAAACTGTTTGCCTGACAGTTTGGAGACAACTATCCACCACTGTGCCCGAAGGCACCCACTCAGTGGACTTCTCTGAGGACCGCGGAGCCCTTGGCTCTTGGGAGGGCTGCTGCTCCGCAGGGCATCCTTGCAGCACTCTGTATGCAGGACTGCTGGCTCGCTGACCCTCTGCAGGCAGGCCTCCAGCTTGAGCTACTGTCAGGCGCTCATAACAGCCCTAGAAGATGTGGCGGTGGCAGTGCTGGCTGTAAGCCTGGTATCACACTTAACCGTAAAAAACTATATTTTAACTACATTAAAAAATGAGGGCAAGGGCCAGGTGTGATGTCACATGCTGATAATCCCAGCTGTTGGAGAGGCTGAGGCTGAAGAATTCCAAGTTTGAAGCTAGCCTGGGCAATTTAGCAACACCCTGGCTCAAAATAAAAAAATAAAAAGAGGAGGGCTCAGTGATAAAGTGTGTGCTTAGCATGCACATGGCCCTGGGTTTAACCCAATAGTACATAAAAAATTTTAAAAATAAACAAATTTTAAAAATAAACAAATTTTAAATCAAAGCAAAGATGTTCCCATCCAACATGATACTGAAAATTCTAGCTGATGCCATAAGAAAAGGTAATAAAACAGGCACCAACTGGGAAGAAACAGAACTGGGGTTTTTTTTCAGAAATGATGTAACTATAGAAAATACAAAAAAAAATTTTAACTTTACTACAAATAATTATAGTAAGGGGGCAGGATACAACATTATCATTTAAAAATAAACCACTATCCTATGTACCATAATGAACAACTAAAATTTGAAATTGAAAATACAATGCCACTTATGCTAACATCAAAAAAGCAAAACTTTTAGGAAATAATTCTAACAAACTACATTAAAAAAATCTATACTAGGAAAACTATAAGCCTCTAATTTGTTTTTTTCCAGTACCAAGAATTGAACTCAGGACCTTGCACTTGCTAGGTAGCTGCTGTGCCACAGAGCTACATCCCCAGCCCTTTAATTTGAAGCCCTTTAAAATTAAGCCTTTAATTTTAATCTAAATAAATAGAAAGATATTCCATCTTCATAGATAAGGCTAACATGTTTTCCCAACAAGTTCTACTGATACAGTAAATCACAATAACAATAATCAAGTTATTCTGTGCATACTGATAAACTGATTCTAAAGCATTTATGGAAAGGCAGAAAACTGAAAATACTCAGCACTGAAGAACAAAGTCAGGGACTAACACCACTCAACATCACAACTTTAAAGTTACAAAAAGCATTGTATTAGCAACGTAATAGATAAACAAATCAATAGAACAGAACATAGTCCAAAACTAGACTCAAACAAAAGTACTCAAATGATCTCTGACAAAGAAAGGCAGGCAACACAGTGGAGAAAGTCTTTTCTGCAAATGATGCTAGAAAAACTGGACATCTAAATGATAAAGAAAAAAAAAAAAAGAGCCTAAACATTCATCATATGCTTTTTAATCAAAAATTACTTAAAAAGGATTATAGACTTAAATGGAAAAACTCAAAACTATAAAAGCTGTGGAAAGTAAGAAGAAAATCTAAGTGATTTGGGGTGTTATAATGTCTTACACACAACATGAAAAGAATCCAGGAACAACTAGAGAATAATACAATTAAAGAAATGATAAAAACAAAGTAGCACTACACACCTAGCAGGATGACTAAAGTCCAGAAACCTGACAATATCAAGTACTGACAAGGACATGGCAAAACTGGAACTCCTAGACATTGCTGAAAAAAATTAAAAATGACACATTTTAGACGATTTGGTATATCTTTACAAACTCTGCCTTACCATATGATCTACAGTACACTTAGGGATGCCTATCCACTTGAGCAGAAAACTTTTTTAACCCATGGGATTGTCTGGTTGGTGGTTTGTGTTTTAGAGACAGGGTCTCACTACATTGCTAAGCTGCCAGACCAGACTCAAACTTATGATCCGGATCCCCTAGCCACCACCACACCCTACACAACAGGAAACTTGTGCGTTCACATGAAAGCCTGCATACAAGTATTTTATAACTGCTCTAGTCAGAACTGTCAAAAACTGGAAGCAACCAAGATGGATGATCAAGCTTTGGTACATCTATACAAACTGTGTAACAAAAAGTTACTAAGTCACAAAACACAGAGCAAACTCAGATGCATGATGATTCGTACCGGAAGCCAGTCTGAAAAGACTGCCTGCCATGTGTTTCCAATTAACACTCAGGAGATGCAAAATTGTGGAGACAGTGAAAGAGACACAGGAGTTTTTCACGGTAATCAAAATATTCTTGTGACAATGGTGGCACATGTTTTGGCAAAATCCAAAGAACTACACAATCCGAAGGATAAAAGAAGTTACTATTGATTCATCAAGTGTACCACATATAGCACTTAAGATTTTACTAAGGGAAGCTACCTGCTTAAATTTCTATAAATCTAAAAATTACTGTGAAATAGAAAATTATTAATCTTTTAAATCTTAGCTATCACTCATAGAAAATGACTATTATCCTGTATGGATTTTTAGAAATTAAATGGGCAACTCACATATGTGATCTTTTCCACATTTCAGTTATGGGGAAAAAAAAAATCACAATTTTGGGCCGGCAATATAGCTCAGCAGACTTAGGCAAGCACAGGGACCTCAGTTTGATCCCCCCTACACACACACACACACACACACACACACACACACACACACACCCCACACGGCCCCAGGGCAGGCTGAGTCAGCAGTGTCCAAGTGTGGTGGTGCAGGCCTGCAATCCCAGGGCCAGGGAGGCTGAAAGCAGCGGGATCACAAGTCTGAGCTGTGTAGTGAGACACTGCAACAGCCAAACACATAAAAAATAAATAAATAAATCACAATTTTACTGAGCTATCACTACAAAATAAATGTTTTTACAAGAACTGATTTCAGAAAAATCAAAGCAAATAAAATAAAATGTACACACACGCACGTCTTGTGTTTCTTGCATACAGAAGTCCCTGGCTTTTGCAATACATTGAAATTAACAACAACTTTTACCCTCACCAAAACAAATCATAAGCAAGTAGAAATCACTTTTTCTTATAACAACTGGAAAATTCCACAAAATTTTGAGTTCAACTAAAATATCTCGCTATTTACTATATTGCCATTCTTTTCTAAGTTGGTAGCTAAGTATTTTAATTCATGGATTTCCTTTAGAATTCACGGACACACAACAGAAAACTACGCTGCTGGGGCCAGGGAGATGGCTCAGTGGAATAACTACTTCCCTGGCAAGCGCAAAGGCCTGAGTTCAATCCCTGGTTCTGCCAAAAAAAAAAAAAAGAAAACTATGCTGCTAAAACCTGGGAAGGACTTTCTGCGATGTGACCTTTTGGTTGGAACACTTCCGGTAATGCTCTCCTTCCCCCTCTTGCTGGCTCAAATACACAAAGAATATGCCACGGTCACTGGGCTAAGTCAGTGGTGGCACCTTGCAGGGTTTGGTGGTGCAGACAGCCCAGTGTGACAAGGTTTGTCACCACTGGTGTAGGTCTGACTAAGCAAGGTGAAAAGAATTTGCAAGTCTGCTTCCATAGCACAATCTCATAAGAGCCGATAGCTGGTTTAGAAAATCCAAAAATTACCTCCTAAATTACTTAGGGTAAGCAACCTTTTTCTTGAGTTCATAGAAATTCCATGTTGGCATAATGAAACCAACATTTCATGATAAAGAGTAGCTAGAGACAAGGCAATAAATACTGTTTCAAGCTACTGTGTCAGATGATGACCTGGTGAGGATTTAATGTTGGCATTTGGTTTCTAGTGACTAAGTTTGCTCTCATAGGACATAACGCTGACTGATTACTCCACATAGAAACTGAAACAAAGATCTGACCTAATCACTACAGTGACAATCAAACAAGCTGCCTAATTTATTTACAGGCTACCTGATATACAGATATTAGCATGATACACTAGGTATACACTAGGTATTATGCTAAGGGTTGTCTTAGTTACTTTTCTCATTGTTGAGACAAAACACCTGAAACCAAAGTTAAAGGAGGAGCCGGGTGTGGTGGTGCAGGCCTCTAATTCCAGCACTCAGGAGGCTGAGGAAGGAGGATTGTTATGAGTTTGAGACCAGCCTGAGCTACAGGCTGAGCTACTTAAGCTACAAAGTGAGCTTAAGGCCAGCCTGAACTGCATAATGAGACCCTGTCTCAAAAAGACAAAAAAAAAAAAAAAAAAAAAAAAAACAAAGTTAAAGGAGGAAAGATTTATTTTGCTCGCATTTTGTAGAAGTTTCTGCTTATAACTGGCCAGGCTGTGCGATCCAGCCACAAGTCCAAGGTGGTGTGGCAAAGGAAAAACAGTGCACAGTGGCAAAGCAGTGAGGGCCCATGGCTCCTTCTGCCCCTTACATCTCATCCCAGGCCACTCAGGGCGGTAGCACTCGCACCCTTAATCCTAGGGCCCTTGGTCCTAGCATTGCACTATGACTCAATTCCAGTGTCACAAACTCTAGATCCAGCCACCCCCGAAAATGCCCCACCAACAAGCACATGAGGCTTTGGGAGACAGCTAGACACAGCTGTAACAAAGGTTGACAACATCATCTCTTAACTGTCACAAAAACCATCAGAAGTATATACTATCCTTATGTATAAATGTGAAAACTGAGAACAATTAAGAAGGTAAAACTATCAAAATAAAACCTTTTGTTCAACATCTTACAGCTAGTAAGCAAATAGTCCAAAGTAAGTCTGTCTCCAAGGGCATGCTTCTTTCTAGATAACAAGACTATTCAACTTCAAGCAAATTAAATGCGTATGGCAGAATGAAAGGATGTGGGTAGTAGCATGTTAATCTTACTTTTTTTTTTTAACTTTTATAGTAGTATGTTGAACTTAATCTGAAAACAACACTTTAAAGCTCCAAACATCTACACTCACAAATCATTCAGGAAACACAAACAAAACGTAAGTATATTTATTACTAGAGATGGGCCCCAGCTTATGATTTTTCTACTTTACAATAGTACAAAAGCAATACACATTAACTAAAAACTATACTTTGATTTTTATATTTTGATCTTTTCCTAGGCTACCGTAATCTCTCTTGCAGCTGAAGCAAGCCACGGCTCCCAGACTACACAGAGAAAGAAACAATATTCTTTACAGTATCTATGTTGCTAGAGTATAACATTTGGTATATTAAATACATAAAATGCATTTTTGACTTTCAATATAATGGGTTTATCGGGACATAAATCCATACTAAGTGAGGATTATCTGTAATTTTCAATCAAATTATTCCCATTCCACTAAAAATAAGAAAATTATCTCTGTTATTACTCCTTAGGCTAATAAAAGCTATTAATGAACTGTGAATGTTTCCTTTATGTACCTTTTAGCTAATAAAGTGTTGGCATAAGCTGGATACCCCAATAACATTTAATCTGTTAATATGTTAAAGACTTTCATCTCTAGGTTTAAAGATGTAAATGAGAAGAAAGTCATGCAAAGAGGAAGTATGTGAGAAAGTGCTGCACAAAACAGCAGTCAAAGTGACCTCTTCAAGGTCAAAGTCGACAAATATTACTGACTAGTCACAAAGCTCTCATCTCTAAGCTAGTAATGAAAGATACCAAAAATAGCTCAAAGTACCTACAGTCTAATGAGGCAAAGGACTATAACTCAAAGCACAGTACCAAATATTTCTAGGTAATAGTACCTAGTGAGGTTCACAGAGCTCTAGTGGGTCTAGAGGTAGCAGCCAAGCTGCCACAAGTAGCAGCATTGCATCCAGGTCCTGAAGAACGGGAATTCTTTGAGTTAAAGAATGGATGATGAAGTGGTTTGGTGAAAAGCCCACATAAGCTAGATCAGAGACAGTGACCCCTTTAGAGCTTTCAATGGTATAAACAACCTGCTGGGGCACACATGCATGCCATAGGGTCACCATCACTATTCTAGGTTAAAAGGTACCATAAGCAAAGCTGAGCATACAAATACTTGTAAGAATGAGTGGACCAGGTGGGCGTGGTGGCACACACCCATAATGCATTTGGGAGGCTGATGCAGGAAGACCACTGCAAGTTCTTGGCCAGCCTGGGCTACAAAGTGAGTTCAAGGCCACCCTGAACTGCATAGTGAAACCCTGTCTCAAAAAGACAACCAAAAAAAAGAAAGAATGAGGACATAAATCAGGACTGAAAATAAAATTCAGGGTTACATCACAATCCTCACTATCATCTTGCTAAGGAATCATACTCTAGTTGGTAGAGGACAGGAGCCAGACAACTTTTAAAGAGTAGTAGTTGTATAGAAGCAATATATTCCTATCCTTAACCCTGAGCAAGGTTCTGTTAGACTGCCTAGAATGGTGTACCAGTGCTGCTGCTTAGTAACTCTGCTTTACTTTCCTCATTTATAGATGGAAGCTAAATAGTACCCGTTTCTTAGGAATAAAGATTAAATAGGATAATACATACCAGGATATAAACATCAAGTAGCATAAGCTCTCAATAAACATAAATTATATACATACACACACACACACACACAAACACACACACATACATATTAATATATGCATTCTTCTCCAGCACCAAAGAAATGGTGGAGCCATAAGCAGGATTTCAAGAGAAGAAAGTCCCAAGACTATGAAGTATGGATCTACTAAAGGATGCTACAGGATTGTCGGACATCTATATAAAGAAAAGAAGTAATTTCAATAAACCCTACAACTTACTACACTTCTGAAAGTTCATTTGTAATTGTATTGATTAATGCCTCAGATTATCAGTTATCATCTGTCAAAAAGAACCTACATATAATTATTTTTCTATTTCTCACAGTATCTAAAATATTATACTTGCACAAACATCCTGTATTTAAGTGAAACTCTAACAATTTTTGTTGTAACTACATTATCATAACACAAAAGCAAACACCTGCGATGTTCGAGTCTTTGCAAGAGGAGAAGTGCATGCTTCTTGAAACTGATCTTCATTAATTCCAATTTCTTTGAGATAACCTTCTAGCAATTTTTCAACCTAAAAGGAAAATGTTTGATTTAGACAATTTCCATAGAAAAATTCTACATGATAGCTTTTGTTTATTAAGTATTGACTGAGAAAAGTAAATTAAGGGGGCTGGAGAGATGGCTCAGTGGAATAAGCGCTTCCCTGGCAAGCACAAGGGCCTGAGTTCAATCACCGGTTCCGCCAAATAAAAAAAAAAAAAAAAAAAAAAAAAAAAAAAAAAAAAAGTAAATTAATATATTCTTGCAAACATTAACTGACATAATATTATATTACATACAAGTAATATTGTCTTTAACCGAAAACAAGCAAGAAGGTATTTTGTTTGGTTGCTTGTTTTACAGATAATCACATGAAATTTTCGTTCATCTGCTAGAAACAGTCAAGACTATGAAAGTCAACAAGGCAAAACTCATTGAACCAGATGAATTTTTAAAAATTTCCCAAAATGATAGTGAAAAACTACCCATTTTCTGGAGGCCAAGTAAAAAATGTAACTTAAAAATCAGATATAAGAGCTCCACAACTATGTTAAAACCATTCTTTAGATTTTAGGGTAGAAGACCTACAAAAAATGAGATGCTCAGAAAATTTGTGGAGCCTGCTAAACTAGTAATAATATTTGACTAGCCTAGATATTTCTAACATTAAAGAATTTTAATGAAACAAAATCCATTTTTTAAGTGTAGAAAAGCAACAAGTATTAATATCCCAATTACCTTTTAGAAATCAGTAAAAAAAAAATACTCACTAGTTCTTTATATTCCTGATGAATCTCCGTATAGGTCAATTTGCTTTCTTCTTCATCATCAAAAACTAAATATATAAGAAAAATATTATACTGTTAAAAAAAATAAGTTCACAAAATCATTAACATAAAAACTGCTTACAAAGAGAACTATCATTTTGATTACCTCTTCAATTTTTGATTTTTTCTTTAAAAATATATATACACATAAATATATAAATTATTAATTATAAACAAGTTTTTTCTTCTCTTTAAATATTCTAAACAAAACTATCCCATACTTAACACAGAGAACAATTTGTTATTATTTAATAATATAAGGTAATAATTTCTTCATATACTTTTAATGAATTAATATGTTAAATCCTGGGCCAGCAGGCAAGATAACTCAGTGCTCTAAAGCCTGCTTAGGCAAACTTCGGCAAGCTTCAGCAAGCTTAGGCAAGCCAGGGACCAAGGTTTGAGATGGCAGGCACCACATGCTGCTACAGCCCTGCCCCCAGGGAGGGCGGGCTGAGCCCACCACAAAAATAAATCCTTTTACAACATTCCTTAGATTATTTTATTGTACTGGAACTTTGCTGGTGCAAATTTTACTAAATGTGATCAGGTTTTTGTGTCACCAGAGATCAGTATGTAAAAAAGGGTAGGCTATAAAAGATACATATGCTCCCCCCCAAAAAAAGATATATATCCCTTCAATAGGCTACAATCTGCTGGACGTAGTAGTAACATATGCCTGTAAAATTATAGTCCTCTGGGAGGTTCAGGAGTGAGGATCACAGTACTCAAAGCCATCCTGAGTAACTTAATGAGAGCCTGCTTCAAAATAAAAATAAAAAGGACTTGGGATATGGCTTAATCCAAAGGTCCTGATGTCCAACCCTCAGTACTGGGGGTAGGGGGGCCACAGTCTGATGGAGCAAGACATATTCACAAATTATAAACCATGAACATATCTCCTTCTCCCAGAACTCTCTTCCTAAAATGGAAAACTAACTTCAGTAAGTTTCAGTTTAAAATTAAATAAGTGCTTTGTCTAGAGAGTAAGTACAAAATCCTGAGGTCAGATAAGATTCTGTAAGATCAAATCCCAAGTCTCAATCTCCCACCACTCCAAAATCCTAATCTGCCACCCTAACAATACACAACCACTTAGAATAGCTCCAAGGTGAAGGTTCAAACCCCCTTGCCTTTGCTCAAGCCCTTCCTTGGTTTTCTGCCTCTACTCCACCCCATGTCCCCTTTCTCCCTACCACTCTTCAGGACACTGCCAAGTGTCACATTCTCCATGACCCGCTACTCACTCCCAACTCTAGGCTGACTAGACCCCTTCCTCTTAGCTCATAACACAACACATCCTGTTCCTACCATTATTATACCATTTGATTCTTTCTATTTTCTGGTTTACCTGCTTGTATTCCCCTATAAACTTTTAAGTTTGTTTGTTTGTTTTGTGCAGGGTCTAACTATGCAGCTCGGTCTCATAGTGATCCTGATTTCTGCCTCCCTAGTGTTGGGATTACAGGGGTGTGCTTCCACACCCAGATTCCATCGCAGGCTCAGCTCACCCGGGGATGCAGATCGAACCCTGGCCTCTGCATTTACCTAAGCAAGCACTTAGTCTGCTGAGCTATACCAGTGGCTCTCCCTATAAATTTTTTAAGCACAGAATTTTGTTATTCAGGGACAATATTTGTTGAAGTAAATGTTGATGCAACAAAGTATATAACATTAATCTTTAAATTGTCTAATGCAGGCATAGCATACTAACAAGCCCAAGGCTGTGAAGTATAAAAAGTTATTTCAAGTGTTACGGGCATGTTACTTTTATTTATCCCGTCTCTTATGTAACACATCACAATCATTCATTAGCTACTTTAACTTGTTTTTAGTTAGTTCTAAAATCAAATTATTAGGGCCAGCCAACTAGCTCAGTGGATTAAAGTGCCTGAAGCAGGCACAGTGGCCAGGGTTCAGTCCCTGGGTTTGCCTTGCAGGCCCCGGCCCCGCCCCCGGGGTGCCCTGAGACAGCAATTGAGACTGGGCGTGGTGGCGGCCACCTGAAATCCCAGTTCTAGGGAGTCTGTAAACAGGCAGATCACTAAGAGTCTGATCTAGTAGTGAGACCCTGAACACCCTGTAGACCCTCCCCTAAAATACAAAAAATAAAATAAAATTATTGTAGTACATGTATATATAGCTGAGAAATTGCTTCTCTATCAAATTACACAATCAGGTAAGTCAGTACTGAAAGGCAATACTGACTTTTCCTCCACTTTTGCCTTTGTGTGGATAAAGAAAATGAGCTTGCTTGCTTGCTTTGCTATTTCTTGTGTTTCAGCGTTTAATCTCAGCCAGGTAAACATCAATAGGTAACAGAGAAGGGACCCCTCCTGTCTCTCAGAAGCTATTCCTATTCTCCATTCCTTTTCTCCGAAGAATTCTCCTAGTCTAAAAAACTAAATAAAAATTAAAAGATCAGAATTCTACATGTATTATTAGTTTCTATGTAGTATTTTAAATCTTTAAAGAAATACAAATAAAAGCTTTGTTTTTGAATCTCCTTTAAAATTACCTGTAAAAACAGCGCTAACTAACTACTAGTTTATAATGGGACTGTAATAAAGATCCAAGCCAGGAGTGGTGGTGCATTCCTGTTATCCCAGCTACCAGTGAGGCAGAGGTGGGCAGATGGGGAGATTCCCTGGGCAAGGAAGAGAGATATGCCCCCCACCTCAAAAAAGAATTCAGTGGGCAAATGAAATTTCGCTTTTTATTGAGTGTATGGAAACATTTATCCACAAACCATTATCCTAAGATTATCCAGGATAACAAACCATTTGATAGCTGAATCTCAACTATCTCCATTAAATCACTGCAGATCCATTCAAATATCGCTAGTGACTGAGGAACACATTACCTTTTCAGTCAGGCCACCCATCCTGGTTATGTTCCATTAATGAAGCATTTCCTCCACTAAAATTGTTTCCCTTCAGCTTGCATCCATTGACCCCAGCTCCATCCCACCGATCCTTATAAACAAATCTAATCCTTCCAGCACAGACATTCAAATGATTGGGGAATTTAGTACCCTCCAAGTCAATAAACAACATAATGACTAGACACTGGTTCATATGAGTTTCTGGTTCCTTTTCTGTGAGTCTGCAAAAACTGAATTCAATGTGAACTGACCGAAAACCTGGGGTTCTCCCTTAAAGAGTCCATTATAGCACATGAGTCAGCCCCATTTTGTTGTAAGGAATCCCACCCAGCCCCCACTGATGGTACAGCTGAGAAAGCGCGCTTCACCAGCAGAATCGGGCCACTGAGACTACCGCCGAGCTCTGGTCCTGATGCAGTAGTTACATCTCCTTTTGTCTGTACGACAACGTCGATAGGGGTAAATCATTGTTCGTTTTCTAGACTGACTCCACAGAGTGAAACGCTAAGAATTAGAAGGAACTCAGAAGCAAACTGGCGTTTCTCCTCTAAGGGGCCGAGCAAGCTACTGAAGAGGTAAAGAGAAACAGTCCACCTGCCTGCCAAGGGCAAAAACTGTGCGGGAGAGCGTGAAAGAACGAACACGGGCCCAAAGCCTAAAATTTTTGGTCCCCGAAGCCGGGTTTGGGGCTAAGGAGGCGGAGTCCTTTCTAATTCCAGATCTGCGAAAGGAGGCGTCCGTGGCGTGAATACGACTGTTCCTGCAACAACTAGCTCTGACCCTGGCCCAGAGGGATGGAGATGGAGGAAATAAGAGATGGTTTCTGGGACCTCCTCCCTGAACACCGCCGGGGTGAGGGAGGCACAAGGGCTCACCAGTTTAAGACTCTGGTTTTTACCTTCACATTTCTGCTCCACAAAGTCCAAGATGGGGATGTACCAGTCAGGACCTCGGAGGAACCCCGCGATGCTCTCCACCACCCATTCCACCTCGTCCTCTTCTTCCGCGGCCATCCCGCCCGCGGGGGGCTACACAACTCCGGGGGCCAGCTTCCCAGAGCTTGCTGTAACCTCTTGGCCACAAAGAACCAGGAGGGAGTGGGGAAGTTGCCCCGGTATCCGGCAGCCACCTGGATAAACTACAAACCAGTTAACGTAAAGTGGTTGCTATGGCAACAGTCGCAGCCACCCGGGACAGGGACCCGGAAGTGAAGCCGCCTTCCCTGGCCTGTGCACCCCAATGCATTAAAAGAACATTTCTGATTGGCTAAGGCGCAACAGTGGCTCGAAAGATAGACCTCCGCCCATTGGCCGGGAATTGCAAGGACTTGCAGAAGCGTAACCATTGGCTGCAGATGCGAGAAGGAATCTCAGCGTGTGCGCTCAGCGTGCGTGGGGACCTGTGCGTGAACGGCGTGCCGAGGGCCTTAGTGAGCCATTGCCCGGGGTTGTAATGCTTGTTCAGTTCGTGGTTTTAACCCCAGCTCCTCAATCAGAACGGTTTTCTTACCCACAGACTTTTGAAATTATTGGGTCGTACTAATATACAAAGTAGAACAAAGTACATGCATAAGGTATTCTAATTGTACATTCATTTTCCATAGTTGAGATCAAAACATTTAATGACAGCTTTAGGGCCTTTTCAAAGGCAAAATCAGTGTTAAAATTTATTTAAAAGTATCTTGGCAACTCCTGATGGCTAAACCATGGAAATAACCTGTATACGCATCAACTGTTGATTGGATAAAGAAACCGGTTCTGTATATCATGGAATACTACTCTAAAGAATGACGTAGATCCGAGACATTTGTAGGAACATGGATGCGCCTGAAAAATACAATTTTGAGTTAAATCAATCAGATAATACAAGCTTCAAAACTATGGTATCTCATTTGAAAGAGGCCAAGTATGAACAGAATAATGAAGGATGGCTAGAAAGAGGTCAATCTTGCCGCAGTAAGAAAGTGGCCCAAGGGAAAAAGCACAAGAATGTTTTTTCAACAGATGGTGTTATTTGAGTATGGGGGACCCTCGGGGATATTATCACAAGAACCCACTATGTCCCAGGCCCATAGAAAAGCAATTGAAAATGCCTGGGCAGCAATGTCAATGACTAAGACCACCCCAGCAGCAGTTCACCGTACTAATGTCTGCCAGCGAATCGAGCACCTCCTGTAATAGTAGAAGTCAAAGGTAACGTGTGTTAATCTCAAGATGTCTCAGTAAATTTAGTGTTAAATTATTTGTATTTTTTGTGCAATATGTAATGAATCTACACATATATACTAACTTTACTTGCATATATGCTTTTTTCTCTAGTCTTATTATTTTCTTTAAACAAATATTCCAAGGGAAAATTCCTGAAGTCATTCTTAAAAATCTTTTTTAAAAATAACTTTGCCAGTACAATAGGTTAGAATGATACTTAATTTTGTGCTGTATTCTTTTATTGCAGTGGGAACATTTTAGATACTGAATGCCAAACTACCAACCAAAACTAATTTATTACAAAGTACCAACACTGCAATTAAACGTGAATATTGAGGGTTTTGTTTAGAACAAACAATTCTGCATTAACATTTTTTTCTTAAAAAACAGTAACATGCATGCCCTAGGTTCACCACCACTATTATTAATTTGTTTATTTGGAACACAGTCTTGCTACCTAGCATAGTGCTCCCTCCTGTCTCAGCCTCCCCAGCACTGGAATTGCAGGTGTGCGCCACCCTGCCTGGTCTCAGTGTCCAGCACGGTGTGCCTGGGCCTTGATGCCAGCATAGCATGCAGTTACCTGGGATTAAACCTGAGTCCCGCCAAGCTATCTCCCCTAGCCTCACCACCACTGTTTTATGAAATTAAGTGGTTTCATCTTGATTAATCTGTGTTTCTTCCTATGTTAACTTTTTAAATATCTTTCATGCATTTTTAATAGAATATTTAGGTTTTTTTCCTTTTGGCTCTTTAAGAGCTATTTATACGTTATGTTAAGAATTTTTCACCATTACAATAAAGTTTTTTTGTTTTTGTTTTTGTTTTTGCGGAGCCAGGAATTGAACTCAGGCCCTTGGCACTTGCCAGAGAAGCGCTTATTCCACTGAGCCATCTCCCCGGCCCTGTCATGTCTTTTTATATCGACAAAGATTTTGTTTTTGAAAATAAAAGGCTTGTTTTCAGTTGGCAAATGAAAATTGATTATCATGTACATGTTTGGGAATATATATACACTATAGAATGGCTCGATTGAACTAATTAACATATATGTTTCACCACTTTCGATAGAAACAAATGTCTTAATTTAGCTCATTTTATCTTTTGTTTATAAAATTTTACATTTTCCTTACAGATTTTACTTGGAAAGAGATAAGTTAATTACTTTCCATAGTAGATTTTCCAAATATGACATGCTGGAAATGGATGTGGTAAAGTGTCAGGGTTTTTGAATTACAGAGAAGAGGTAAAAGGAAGAAAATGCTATGACACCTGAGGTGGATTACTGTGCCTTACTCTGTGCCTGTCTTCAAAACTGACATAATAAAAAAAAAAAAAAAAAAAAAACCCAAAAAAAAACTGACATAATAGGACCAGGGAGATGGCTCATTGGAATAAGCGCAAGCGCCAGGGCCTGCCTGAGTTCAGTCCCCGGATCTGCCAAAAAACAAACAAACAACAAGAAAAAAACCCTGACACAATACAAATAGAAATATAATTTTGTTTTGTGGTAACAGGAGATTGAACTAGGGACACTTTTATTGCTGAGGTATCTCCCCGGACCAAGAATATCATTTTATTCTTCTGCCAGTATAGATAGATAGATGATAGATAGATACAAAGATACATGGATAAATACATAGATACGTAGTGTGTGTGTGCATGTGTGTGTGTATGCATGTGTGTGTGCATGTGTGTGTGTGTCTGTGTGTATGTCTGGTTCTATTGAGCTGGGAGGTCATAAAATGCTACCCAACTGCACTCTCCATTACTGAGCCTTAGAGTAGCTTTAGTCTCTTCCAAATACTTTTCAATTCCACTAGAAACAAACAGCTATGATATACAAGCTCCCTTTTCTTTTGTTTTCTTAGCTTTGCTCCAAAATATGGGCAGTGTGGGTTACCACAGGCCTACAAATATTCATGTTTATTTAAAAATATTTTACTTTCTCAAATTTCTCCTTAAAGCTTTTTGAGCTGGCAAGACCACTCAGCAGACTAAAGCGCCTGCTTACGCCAGCATGGGGACTGTGGTTTGACCCCCTGCACCACATGCCAGGCCAAGAAATCCCAGCACTGGGGAGGTTAAAAAACTGAAGTATCACTAGGAGCCCGAGATGCATAGTAAGACCCCGTAACTACCAATTACATTTTTTTAAAAAGGCTTTTCTTTTTATTCACTTCCTCAGACTCTTAAAGCCAGGATGCTTATACAGGTTTGAGCTAATGTATTCAATATGCTTGTTAAGAGAGAGTCACACGATAGAAGTGCCAGGAGATAGGGCCCAGTGAGGTTCCTGAAGCTGAGACAGGAACCTGACCCACCCTACCCATACAGTAAATTTGCAGGTTCACTAATTTCTGTCACAGCAAAAGAATTTTCAGGACCAGTCAGTAAGAGCCATGAGAAGGGTTTTATGAGGCAGAAATTAAAAGATACACACTCAGAGTGTATACCTTATTTTCTGGGGTAGCAGGACATTCTCTTAAGGGGTGGAAACCCCAGGAAAAAGTGCCTACAGTATTGGTCCATATGACAGTCCAGTTTTGTTTTCTTTAAGTATTTTTGGATTATTTAAGTATTCCTTGAATTTTATCTTGTTCTCTGTGTCCTTTCAGTATTCTCAAGGAGTATTGGATGTGATAATCCAGAAGAAAAGAAGCCTAATTTTAACCAAAGAAATGCAGCTAAGGATCACCTGGAGTGACTTTGGGTCATGAAAGTTTTCTTAGAAGTACAATTTTTAAAATCATTATCTCTTTATCTCCTTTTTATTTATCTTTTATATTTTTCTGTCCTACCTCAAAAGAACAATGGACACATTCTGAGAGCACTGTATGTGCATGCAGTGAGGCAAGAGTAAGAAAATAGCATGGGTGTTTGTTCATACAATAGTATTGTTAGTATTCCTCTATAGGGCAAACCACAGGCATCACTTGGAAAATAGACTTATCTTTTTTGACTGCACATGAACAAATTGTTACATTAAAGATACATGTAAAAGAATAGATAAAATATGTGTAAATATATGTGTAAACATACACACACAGCACTTCTATCATAGGGTTAATACAAGGTTTCATTATTGAATAGATAGGTTTTTTGATGGTGTCACAGGAGAGAAACAGGCAGAAGGAAAAAAGGGAAAGGGGCTTTATTATAAAGAGAAAGGGGCTTCATTATCTTGGAGGACACAGTGAGAATTTTGGAAGATAAGGAATTCTTTGGGAAGATTGGAACAAAGGGAGGCTGAGGCTTTTAGGCCTTTTGCCAGGGGTGGGGTTTGAGGGGGATGTTTAGATACACCTGAGGAGCTGGTTGGGGCCTTCCCTGAGGTGGTGGGAAAGGTGAAAGAAAATTGCACCCTGGGCTGAGTTGGAGAAGATGGGGGGAGGTGGTCTCTGGGAAGATAAGCTGTTGTTTTAAGGGCTTCAGCCATATTAGATGACTACCATAATAATTCAGCAATTCCTACTAGGGCCAGAATACATATAAAAATATTTACCACCAGGTACAGTGGCAGATGCCTATAAACTCATAATGTCAGCTACTCTGGAGGCTGAGACAGAAAAATCTCATGTCTGAGGCTGGCCTGGGAAACGCAGTGCCACCCCGTATGGAGAAGGACCAAGGATATGCTTAGCAGGCATGAGGTCTTGAATACCATCCCAAAATTCATGTAATTATCGTAAAATACCAGAACCGAAATTAAGCCTGAATACTAAGATTTTGCCTCAGAAAAGGCAACTCAGATATTAGCATCTTTTGTCTTAAAAACACAATAACACACATACCAGACATTTGCCACCACTGTCCTAATCTTTTTTATAAGGATGTCAGTAACATTCTATTAGAGCCCCCCAATATCCTTGTTTTAATTTGAGTACTATCTTAAAGACAATAAAAATAAAGTGTTCAAAATACAGTTTTATTTTCAAGTACTAGGGGTTAAAATGTTAATATAGGAATTTGGGGTACGGAAACAATTCACCCCAAAGAGATTGGAGGACTAAGATATGTAAGGTCAACTCTGTTGACCAGAATGAATGGAGTCAAGACTAATATATATATATATATATATATATATATATATATATATATATATATATATATATATTGTTGTCATTGTTCATGATACTTAAAAACTAGGGTAACTTCTAATTTTCATTTTTCCATATATCATTGAAAATTTTCTTGGTCAATGGAAACAATTCTACATAATCCTTCTTAATGCTACCTATTTTCCATTGTGTGAACATAATTTTCTCAACCTCTATTGATATGGACTATTTCTAGTAGTTTTTAAAAAGCAATTCTATAGTAAGCATCCTTGTAACTAAATTTTTGCTGCTAATCCCCATCATTTTGTGAAGATGATTTCCTAAAAATGGAAGTGCTGAATTATACATCATGGAATGTTACAATTTGTGCCTATCTGTCCCTCCAAAGTCTCATGCAGTCATAAGGCTTTTTCAGAAGTGTCTGAATTTAGAGCTTGTAATGCTGGGATTCAGGCTGTGTAGTTAATGAATCAGCCCGCTGATTAGTTTGCCATTGTTCTGGCTGGGATTAAGGAGTAAGCGGGTATCCTGCACACAATAGAAGGGACAGAGAGAGTCTTGTGCTCCTCCTGTTGCTTTTGCTGTCTTCTGCTTGCCATGAATTGCTCTCTGCCAAGCCTCTCTATCTTGGAGTCAGCAGATTATGTCCTGAAAACTCTACAAACTGAACTACATGAAACTTTCTTCCTTTCATTTGGGGCATTGGGTATTTTGTCCCAGCAAAGAAAAAAGTATCTCAGACATGGAATTTTTAAAGACATTTATGGCTATAGTTTTGAAATATAGTAAGAGTAATCATTTTATATCCTACAATAGTGTTAGTGAAACTCTACATAATTTTTATCCTTTTTGTACTAGTGTTTTATATCCGTAAATCTATAATTACACACACACACATCTTACATATATTAGGTTATTGTGAATTCTTTTTTTTTTCTTTGTTCCCAAGTTTTATTCAAGAACTTATAAAAAATATTCCAGACAAAGGAGCTTTAATGCTCATTTTCCTCCTGCTGTTTGTTGTGGTTAATCTGGAAGTAACGTAATTCATAACTCTCTTTGCTGCCAGCAACTATGTGCAGCCAGTTACGCAGATTATTCTTCCTCAAATATTTTTTGATGAGGTGTTTCAAATGCCTCTTGGAAAAAGCACCTCAGAGGTCACAGCGACCTTGCGCTTGCTCTTTTCGATGGTGACCGCCCCTCCACCGAGACTCCCCGCTTTGCTGTTCACCTTGACTCTTTCCTGGAGAAACTATCCAAAATTGGCTGCATCCATGATCCCGTCTTCTACAGGACGTGTGCAATCCAGGGAGAACTTCAGGCCCTGCTTCTTGCTTTTTGCCCCTCTTCACCACAAGCTTTTTCACCATTGACATGGTGGCTGAGGAATCAGAAGGGGAACTAGTTATTGTGAATTCTATAGAGGATGGAGTTCATAATTTCACAGATTGATCTCCAGCTCCAGTACATTGGCTGGCAATAGAACTGCAGTAAGTATTTGATGAGTAAGTGAATAATTATCTGTGTGTATAATACCTCATTTACCTAAAACTAATTTATTCTTTTATGCTCTTGTGGGAAATGGTAAAGCAGGGGGCATCAGGCCAAAGAGTGAAAGGGTAGACCGTGAAGGGAGCTGCGGAGCACAAGCACACGGGCTCTCTGAGGAGGTGAACCTGCCGAGCGTGGGTGCTTGGACCCAGTGCGCTGAGCACAGCGCAGCTGGAAAACATCTAGATGGTGGACCGTGCTGTCTCATCGCTGTCCTTCCCCTTTGTCCGGCTCACTGCTGCTCAGGCTGCTTTTCTTCTGTTTGTTTTGCTTTGTTTTGTTTTTCTGATATTCTGAGTACAAGCTGAAGGTTCTTAGTCTGAACTGCTCCCTTGAAGAGTCCCTAATGCTGATGTTGTCCGTGGGACAGTCCCTCCAGGCCACTCGGTATTCAGACCAAGTCTCCTTCCCGAGTAATCTCTTCATCCTCTGTGCCACGTGCTCTCGTACTCCAACGGGAAAGGTGTCCTGCTGACAGCTAGGTTTGGTTTGCTTTTTAACTCTTAACAAGACACTCTTTCATTAGAGGTCAGATGTCTTACAGGTACTATTAGTAATAGGCTTTAAAACACCAGAGCAACAGCAGTGTTCCTTCCCGCGTAATCTATTGACTGTGTAGAACATAACTAATGAGCTACCAAATTGACGCTCCAAATGGTATGAATTCAGCATTTGAGTAGAAAGAAAAAGGTCACCGCTTTAATGCTGTGAAGTTCTTTTATTCTAGGTACTGCAAGATTCTTATAAGTCCTAAATTAGGGGCCAGGGAGATGGCTTAGCGGAATAAGCACTTCCCGGGCAAGCGCAAGGGCCTGAGATCAATCCCCGGTTCTGCAAAAAAAAACCAAAAAAATCCTAAATTATAGGTTCTTTACAGATATTCATAGTTGATTGTTTAGCTTATATAACTACAAAGGGCTAGAGGAGATTTCCACACATTGGCAATATCTTTGAAAATCTCTGAATGAATCCTTAGATATCTCTTTCCAATTTCTTTACTTTCATGTTCTTTAAAATCTATCAAGTATTCAGCAGCTCAATTTAAAAATAAAAGGAATTTTTGAAATGTACTGTTTTTTCAAATCCTAACTAAACAGATTTATTTGGTATCAAATCTTGTGAGCTAAAATCTTTTCTTTGCTCGTTGAGTGTGGGCTATCCAGAGAATGCAGTGTGCTAGATACTGTGATGTAAATCTCCACATAAACTGCATTTTAACTTCCAGCTATATGACAAATTGGGCTAGGCTTCATCTCTAGATGTTCAGGATCTTTTTATTGATTACTGCTGCTTTTTATTTTGTCATCTTTTCAATATTTATTAGGGGATCATCATTTTTATTTTATATGTACATAATTTTCCTGTCTGTTTTTTTCTTTATTCCCTCCCTTCTACTTTTTCTTTTTCCCTGACCTGACACTTCCCTTTGCCTTCCTTTGTGTTTTTTCGTCTATTGTCCTGATTTGTTTTTAAACTGCTGTGTTAGTAGCTCTGGGAAGAACAATTGATTTGTGGAACGTGTTCAGATGTACCTTAGTTCTGATTGTTCATCGATTTTAGTTTTCTTGAAAGCAGCTATAACCAGTATTCATGGCCCCTTGAACTATTTTGATCAATCTATCACAAAAAGTTTGAACAGTTCCCTTAATATGTGAATATGTATTCATTTTTAAAGCTATGTACCTATACATATGTAAGTAATGATAAAAATATAACTGTATTTTAATTTTTTGTATTTAGTATAAGGTCCACAAGGTCCCACTATGTAGATCTGACTCGTAGTGATTCTCCTCTTTTCAGTCTCCCAAGCACTGGGATTATAGGCACACGCCACCATACTGTCTCAGCATGCCCTAGGAGCAAGGCTGGCACAGCAAGAAGGGGTTCCTGGGGATCGAACCCCAGCCGCTGGGCTCTGCCTAAGCAGGCTCTTTAGTCTGTTGAGCTATCTGGCCAGCCTTGTAACTTTAAAGCAAGTTGACAGTGTCAAATTAGCAAAGGGTGTCTCCATGGCCTTCTTGTCACTGCAACAAAATACCTGAGGTCCACAACTCAAAGCAGGAGAGGTCTGTTTGGGCCTGAGGGCTCAGTCTATGGGCGGCGGCCTCAAGGCAGGGCCAGCATGGCAGAGGTGTGTGGTGAACTAGAGAGCCCAGGGAGAAGCCAGGCTGGCGATAGTGCCTCCAGGTCACGCTCACAGTGACCCTAAGCCCCACACAGCTGCTGAGAGCACCCTGGGATCCAGTCACCTTCCAAACTCCGAAAGCCTTTAGGAGACAAGCCAGCTCAAAACCAAAACATTGAGTGAGATCAAAATATGCAGCTGAAGTTCTAGCACATTTTCTATGAGTGCCACAGATTTTCTTATTTCTTCTCATTGCTTTTAGAATATTTGGGAGAAAATGGTGAAGAGAATTTCTAGATTCATTCTTGGAATCCAGAACATTGAGAGCTCAAGACACTCAAATGAAAGTCCTCTTTCACCTTCAGAATGGGGCCAGAGACTAACTCTGATACAGGAGCAAGCAGTGGTTGAACTGAACAGTGGAACTTTTCCGTGGGTTAGTAGCAGAACACAGTGTTCTCACTTACTTATCTCCTTTTTTTTTTTTTTTTTGGCAGAACCAAGGATTGAACTCAGGCCTTTGTGTTTGCCAGGGAAGTGCTTATTCTAGTGAGCCATCTCTCCAGCCTTTATTCCTTACTTTATTTATCTATTTATACAGTACTTGGAATTTAGCCGTGGGAAGCTACATACAGTAGTCCCTCTCCCCTTTTCTTTCAAATTTTTAAAAGCAGGCTCTCCCTAATTGGCTTGCATTTGTGGTCTTCCTGCCTCAGCCCTTTAGTAGCTGAGATTATATATAAGTACTACCAAGGCCAGCTTACTTACTTTATGTGTTTATTTATTTTTGTCTTTTTGAGATAGGCTGGCTTTGAGCTCACTTTGTAGCCTAGGCTGGTCTCAAACTTGCAACGATCCTCCTTGCCTTAGGCACCCAGTGCTGAGAATACCTGTTAACTTATTTTAATCTTTTTATTTTTATATGGTACAGGGTCTCGCTACGCAGCTCAGACTCATAGTGATCCTCCTGTCTCAGCCTCCCCAGCACTGCGATTACAGGTGTGCACCACCACGTCCAGGGTCCCAGGGCCAGCATGGTATGCACTCCTAGGGATCAGACCTGGATCCTTGAGCTTGCCGGGCAGGAACTTAGTTATCCACTGAGCTATCTCCCCAGCCCAATTTATTTTAAAATTTTATTTTAAAGGCTTTTTGTTGGAAAAATGATATGTGTGCAACAAAAACAGTGGATATTACAGAGCTATATAATAAAGTGAAAATCTCTAATTATTCCTCCCACCTAAAGAAAAATTAGTCAATGTCTGATAATTGGTCTCCAGGCTTTTAAAAATCTATATGCTATTTTCTTTAACCAAAATGAAATCTTGATAATGCAAAGAAACTGTTCTTTTAAAATGACATGAAATTTTCCACTATATGATGTTTCTTGTTTTTTTTTTTTTTTGTTTGTTTGTTTGTTTTTTTTTGTCTTTTTGAGACAGGGTCTCACTATGCAGTTCAGGCTGGCCTTAAGCTCACTTTGTAGCTTAGGCTGGTCTTGAACTCACAACAATCCTCCTGCCTCAGCCTCCCGAGTGCTGGGATTACAGGCATGCGCCACCACGCCCGGCCTGCTTCTTGTTATTTAATAAATATCTTATAATCATTTCATGTTTTTAAGGTTTTTTAGTGAAATACATCTAATCCATGTTTATTTTCAAAATAAATAAGTGAGTAGTAAATATTTAGGGGAAGGAAAAAGAAAAAAAAAAAAAAACTTTTCATGGCAAAGGCCTGAATTCCAACTGTCAAACTAGCTGCATGGGTTTTTAGAAAAGAGCTTTTTCCCTATTGAAGTAAATATATTACTGTTTTAATATATATATTATATCTAAATTTAGTTCAAATGCCATTTTTGTCTCTTTTTTGTGGAATACTTGGTTTCTTATTTCATTAGCATAGATTACTTTAAATTTCATTTTTCAGTCAACAAGTACCAAAACTTTAATTATTATTGTATTAGTCAAACTGTAGTCAAACTGTATCACTATAGCGAAATAACTCTGATAATCAACTTCAATACACAGTCTTAGGTGGTGACTGATTTTTTTTCACATTGCTTAGGATCTTTAGCAGAATTTGAAGAAATTCTATTCCATTTCTCCTTTTATGAGTTTTAAGATGACAAAATGAGTCTGTTAATTTTCTTTTTCTTTCTTTCTTTTTTTGTTTTTTCTGCACAGCTTTATTCCGGAGGGGCTCAGTCCTTCTTGGCTGCCTTCCTCATGGTGGCCAGCACGTTGCTCAGCCCCTCAGGCTTCCTCTTGGTGGGGATGTGCGTTCCCACCCTTTTCTTGATGAACTTGAGGGCATGTTTGTCCTTAGAGAACTTGAGCAGCTCCATGCGTGCCACTCGTAGGGGGCAAAGCCATAAACCTCCCCGATCATGTCCCCCATGAACTCGGGGTGTCTGTGGCAGCAGTTGTGCCTCTGCTTGCTCACATTCTGAGTCACCTTATGTCCTTGCTGAGGCCCACGACCACGGATAGCAGAGGGCCATGGCTCGTGTTCTTCAGTGGTTGCTGTGGTGAAAGCGAGTCTGTTAAATTTTCAAAGTATTTCATTTAAAACATCAAATTATTACAATCTTAGGAGCAGTCAACATGATTTAGCAACTCATGAAAGTCCCCAGTATGGTAAAGCCTAGAATACCACATAAACCTGCTGAATCTAAATTCTGGCTCTGACGAAAGAATGAACAGCTTTGAACAGTGTTTTCTGGTTCCCTGAACATTGTTCATCATTCATCTATTCAGACACTACTTATTTATTTAGTATCTATTTGTTTACAGTGTGCCAAAATCATAGTTAAAAAAAAAAAGCAGGCTGACTTTGTAGAGATAGAAATAATATTTTATTTATAGGATTTTACAGATTAAATGGAACCAAGTTTATAACATGAAAAATCAGTTCGTGGCAACTGTTACCCAGTGTCCACCACACTGCCCAGCACATGTAATCTCAAGCCATATTTACTTTCCTTCATTTATTGTTAAACATTTTTATATCATTCTTCACAAGCCAATTTTCTTGTCCCTGTAGAATAATCTCATTACATCTCCTTGCTGAAGATTTTCAAGATGAGATCAACTTTTCAAACCAGACTAGGCTAGTTCCTAGGAAGCCACATCGCTGGCCAGTGATACTCTGGACGCCCTCTGTAGCTCCTGCATAAGGAAGAAACGGGGTCTACACGTCATGGCACACTTTTCACTGCCAAGAAAATGTCTCAGGTTCCTCCCTCCATGTTTGTAAGTTTTGTTCGTAAGTTTTTTTCCTGAGTAATTTCATAGGAGAGAAAGTGAGATTGTAAAAATATAAAAATATGAAGCATTTTTTTGAACATAAAGTATTTTATAAGTGTTATTACATTGCCTTCCAAAAAATGGTACCAACTCTCACCAAAAGATTGAGTGCTTATTTTCCTATGTACTCTTCAGCACTAAATGTTTTAATGTTCTTTTTTGGAAAAGTAAAAGATATTTACTTGTTTAAATTGTATTTCATGGACTGCCAAGATAGCTCAGCAGACCAAGTGCCTGCTTAGGCAAGCACAGGGTTCGATCCCCAGCACCGCATGCCACGCAGGCCCTGCCCTGGGCATACTGAGCCGGTCACCAGCTCCAATACAGTGGCACACACCTGTAATCCTAGTGCTAGGGAGGCTGAGCTAGGAGGGTCATTATGAATCCAAGCTGCATAGTGAGCTCCTGTACCAGATACATTTTTTAAAAGATTGTATTTCATTATTAATGAGATTGAGGGTTCTCGCTTGTATTAGCTGGCCATATACAGTTTATAGGAGTGGTGATTTTATATTTCATTTGTTTTTAATTTATTAATTAAAATTTGAAACAAAAGAAGCACCCTTCTTCAATAATTATCAACATTTTGTCAAACCCAGACAACCTGTCATTTTATATAGTAAATAAGTAAGATTTGGAGGTATCTGTAATGCTCTTTGACTTCTCATTCACCTTTAATTTATTGTCTATCCACAATCACTTGTGAAATAAAACAGTCCCAACCAGCCAGCGCTAGACATCTTACTGCCGAAGAAATGTAATACCTAGTTGAGGCCACCAGATGGAAGACCACAGGAAACTTCTTGGCATGACCCACTAGTCTTGCTTTCTTTAGCTTTGGAGTATGATTAGAGGCATTGTTTTAAAACATAGTAATATATTTAATTATCAGATACTAATGTTATTAGATTTTATTATCAGATAAATATATGTTTTTTTTGCAATTTCTGATGAATTTTATTGTCATCTCCAAAAATATTTTAGGGGCTGGAGAGATGGCTCAGTGGCATAACTGCTTCCCTGGCAAACTCAAGGGCCTGATTTAAATCCCTGATCCCGCAAAAAAAAAAAAAAAAAAAATTAATTAGAATATATCAAATATGTAAAATAATTTTTAAAAGATCCCTGTGACAGGCCAGGGAAATAGCTCAGTAGAATAAGCACTTGCCTGGCAGGCAAGCACAGGGTTCTGAGTTCAGCCCCTAGTACCACAAAAAAATAAATAAATAAATAAAATTTGAAAAATAAAAGATCCATGTGATATTTATTTTTGAGTTGAAGAATACAATTTTCCCCCATTTATTTGGGCCCTCATTTGTGTCTCTCAAAAAGTACTGCAATTTTCTTTTGGGGTGGTTCAGGAATTGAACTCAAGACCTTGCCCTCACTAGGCAGGCACTGTGCTGCTGAGCCCTGTCCCGGGCCTACAGTTTTCTTTCTAACGATGAACAGCAGTCATTAAGCATTTTATTTCAGCACTAGAGATATAGGTCAGTGGTATAGCACTTCCTTAGTATACATGAGTTCCCAGGTTCGCTCCTAGTAAGGCAAAAAAGAATTTTTTTTTTTTTTTGCTCAGGAATTCTAAGTAGATTTTGATGATTTTACAGACATACATTGATTTTTACAGGGATAATTTAATCTCTGTATATTAGCTCTAGTTGAATTCTTGTTTTACAGAAACAGAACAGATTTTGCAACATTAACATTTAATTTCTCATTAATTCTAATAGTTATGAGTTGATTTTTAAGGTTTTCTTGCTATGCAGTTATATAATCTGAAATGTCAAAAAATTTGTTTTTGTTCTTCTACTGTCTTGTGTTCTTTTCTGTTTCATATTTCACCCCATTGGCTAAAAATGATGAGGCAACATGAAATATTTAATGATGAAAAAGACTACATATTTCCTGAGTATGACTGACTTTGTGTAATAAATACTGCATTCTTCATTATTTTAGTTTTATATATCTTAAGAATATTAATGGGCTCTGAATCTTCTGGGTAGCTTTGCATTATTTACTTAGAGAAGCATATAACTGCTCTTTAATTAAAGTAGGCTATTTTATTAATACATTTCCTTATATCCTCAGTTATCAGTTCTGTTGGAAATAAATTTTCCTTAGTGGATTAAAACTCTAATGTATTTTTTTAAAGGATAGAATTAATATTTTATTGTCATTTATAATCAGATGGCAGTTGTGCATATAGTTCCCATAGTTATTTTTGTAAATTAAAAAAAAAATTAAGTTTTAAACAGCTGTAGTTACATTCTTCTGAAAACATAGACGAACTCTTTAATGGTGGCTTCAAGCTTCTCCTTATTTGCTCCAGACAACTCAGTCACCTTCTCCCCCTTTTTAAAAAACTGGAAGGTTGGCCTGCACTTGACTTCGCAATCTGCAGCAACGTCCTGACAGTCGTCCACATCTACTTCAAGGAACAACACGTTGGAACATTTTTCAGACAGGGAATGAAAGAAAGGCTTGATCATTTTGCAAGGCCCACACCACGTGGCTGAGAAATCAACTACTGCAAGTTCATCTCCTGCAGCAGCCAATGCTTCCTTAAAGGCCTCTTTGCTTTCGATCTGCTGCGCCATCCTGGCTGCCGGGGACCTGACGAGCTACGGAAGCGAACGATTCACGCGGATGGAAGGCGCAGGACGCAGCTCCTCTAATGTATTTTTGAATGATATGTGCTAGCATTTTAATGGTTTTTTCTCTGATATTCACAATAAGAGTAGTCTTGCTAATTTACTTTGTGTGTGTGTGCGTGTGTGTGTGTGTGTGTGTTCTACATCCTTACTAGATTATAATATCAGGTGCAGGGGCTGGGGCTTCCAATCCCTGGGCTTGCCATCTGGCCCTCGCCCCCAGGGCAGGCTGAGACTGATTGAGACTGGCATGGTGACGCACACCTGTAATCCCAGCACTTGGGAGGCTGTAAACAGGAGGATCACTGCGAGTCGGATCTAGTAGTGAGGTAGTAAGACTCTGGGCTCCCTGTAGACCCTTCCCTAAAATACAAAAAAAAAAAAAAAAAACAAAAAAACATATATGTATACACACACACACACACACACACATATATATATATATATAAACAATGTTTAGCTTATAAAAGATCTAAAAAGCATCCAATCATTTTCTGTGCTTTATGTTCCAGAATAAATGATTTTATCTATTTTTATATTATTATGTTGCTTGACTATTTCTAAGTAAAATGCTATTTTGAAATTCAAGAGGTGAAAACAAGTAATGGTTTAGCTTACAGTACAAGTGTTTTATAATTTGAAACCTTAAAGTGCTATTAATGAAGGTTATTTTTCCATATCAGCATGTTCTAAAAATGCTTGCTAAACCCCTTGTAGAAGATTATCTCTGCCTGGGTGCAGCATGGGTCATATGGTTACAGAAGGCAGACAAAAGCTTTTCCTTTTCTCAGCTATTCTGCTCAATCAAGGAAAGAATAAAATTATAGCCAGCGATTCAGCACCTGAAATATTATGCCAAGTCAAAAGCCACTGCATATTTTCTTTTTACAGTAAGCTCCTGCATTTCCTGGGAGCTGGCACATGACATTTGCAATGACCAAATACCCTTCTTACTATCAGGCAAGGTTTGTTTTGGGTGGGGGAGGCAATAAAAATTCCACTTTTCTTTTGTCTACTCGTGTATCTTGCCTCTAGAAGTAACTCATGACTTGGATGATTTAAAAAAAAGTAATTGTGGTAAGCTTCCAGATGAGTAATATTGGTAAAACTTAACAGCGTCTGTTCCATATGTGATTGGTCACACTCCAAGCGGCCTACTCTGCAGCATTTTCATCATGATGAAAATGTTTTATTTCTGTGCGTCTCGTTTCACTGCCTCTACTGTGACTCCTAAGGAGCTGAAATGTAGCTGATGCACCTAAGGAACAGAATTTTATTTTTATAAATGTATTTACTTTGCAACACTAAAAAGTAAACTCAGGACCTCATATTCTAGACAAGTATCCCAGACCTTTCTTTGTGAGATAGGCAGACCTCTAACTTATTACTGAGGCAGACCTCAAACTTGTGAGTCTCCTGCCTCAGCCTCCAGAGAACCTGGTATTGTGAAAATGTATCACCACAGTGTTAATTAATTTACATTTAAGTAGCCACGTGTGACTGGGAGCTAATTTATTGTCTCAGCTTCAAAGCATGAAATTTAATCAGTTTGAGTATGTTAAAAATTAAAAATATTTCACACTCAATGTTTCCATTTTGTCCATAACTCAGTTTTGCTTGTCAATATTTTAACAACTTAGAATCATTATCAGTCTCTGCTCACCAACATTATTCATATCTTGGTTTCAAAAACTTGGTTTAACATCTCCCGGCTGTGCTACCTACTTTTGCCAGTTTGAGAAATGTGTCAATAACAGGAAAAACACAGTTCTCATAAGAGATCCAGGCTGCTGAATTTTTGCAGTTTGTTAAAAACAAAAAGATGACTTGATTTAAACATTGGACATGAACATTTTCCCATGTACTGTATAATGTGAATAATTATAGCAATAAAAGGACATGATTTTTAATGCTAAAAAATTTTAATGAGAACTGTTAAGAGTAGAATTGGCACTTTAATATGGAAATTGCAGCTATCCCTTTGAACTGCTTTTCAAAGATGAAGCCATTTCACCGACCCATTACTATAATTATACTTTAAACTTGCTAAAAAGATGCACTTCAGTGTACAATGGTTTTACATGTTATTTCCACATCTGGTTCCATTATTATTAAAATTTTTAAGACTTGGTGGCTACACTATTGTAATAGTCTTCCATATGTTGCTTCTGCTATTTCTGTAGGAGCAATGTGGACAAATATTTTTAAAGTATTATAGTTTTTAAATGCCCTAAAAGGATCAAGAAATTAATTCAATTATCTTTTATTTAACAGATATGAAAGGTATATTTTTAGACAGGTTGGAACAACCACTGTATTGAAACTAAACTTCATTGTTTACTAATTAATTTCCTTAGTCATAATGTCAGTGGTTAATAAGTATGCTAGTGCCTAATTATAAAAAGCCAAAAATTAATTTTGAAATGAAATTGTGACTGGAATCCAAATACCGAAAGCACTGAAATACAGTATTGGCTAGATACTTAAAATTCAAACTCAGGTTCTGAAATGTACTTTTTCTATCATGGAAGCAATTGCCGATGCAGATCCTGAGTCGAAAGAAAGCAAAGGAAGTGCAGATGCTGGTGGTGGATACCGGTATTAGCAAGATAAGGAAGCAACTTGCAAACTCTTCAACAAGAAATGAACAACCTCGCTCAACACACAGGGATGGTTCACATATTCATAAGATACGATCCCATTACAGTGAGCCACGCCAATTCATAGTGTATAATGTAGCGTTTAGCTTGATAAATATTTTAAGAATATCTTTTGCTCCAGACTTGGTGGCACACGCTTGTAATCCCAGCTACATGGGAGACTGACGTAGGAGGATTACAAGGTCAGGGCTACCTTGGGCAGTTTAGGCTGGCTAAAGTTAAATTTTGTTTGTTTGTGGTTTTGTTCTGTGACACAAGGTCTTGTTATGTAGTTCAGACTGGGTTTGAGCTCAGTATGTTCCCCAGGCTGACCTCAAACTTGCAGCCCAGTGGTCCTCCTGCCTCAGCCCTCCAGGCTGGGATTACAGGTTTGCACCACCAAGCCCAGCTGAAGCTGAAATTTTAAAAACAAAATAAATAGACAAACAATGCAAGGAATATAGCTTGGCTTTTCCTGGGTTCAATTCCCTAGTACTAGAAAAACAGAAAAGAAAAAATTTTGCTAACAAAATAATGTAAATACAGAAAATAATATGACATGAGATAGTCTTTTGTTTTTGTTTTGTATAATTTTTTCTTTTTAAAAATCAATGTAACATTAGCCTTATGTAGCAAATGATGCTAGCTATCCTTGTTATTTTTTCACATAATATTCAGGATTATTTTGTTAAGCTCTCCCAAATTATTTTATTGGATTTTGCCTGATTTCTTTAAGCATATTAGTAGAAACATGACACTATTAAAATATAAATCTTTTAAAAACTTGATATCACTTGAACAGCAGGTGTTGTACTACTAAACTACATCTCCAACCCTAGCCATGTGTGTGTGTGTGTGTGTGTGTGTGTGTGTGTGTTGCTAGTGACTGAACCCAGGTTCTCAGGCATGCTGGGCAAACACTCTCTCACTTTGCTATACCCTCAGCCCTGGTCCTATATTTTGCATTAAAGATCATTAACATTTTTGTATCTATTGCTATTATTAAGATTCTTTTCTAATTGCATATTTCAAATTGAATACTGGTGGGACCTATGATGCTATTTCACTTATATTTATATGAAATTACATGTATATAAAAGAAAATATATGTATATATCAAAAATTTTACTGAATTCTTTATTTTCCAAAAAACAGAAGTTTCTTTTGTTGTCTATTTTTTAATCCAGTAGTACCCACTGAGGGTTTTTTTTTTTTTCACTAAATTTCAAGGCTCACATAGATTGAGAGCACAGGACTCACACACAGACAAAGGGCCTTACTAGCCAACTCAGAAGACTATTAGCAAAACACAGTCTAGAATCTCTGCGAGTCAATTTAGAAAAAGCAATTTGTGGCCAGAGACACAAGAACCATCAGGAAAGATTTTGTTAGATGAAAAGAGTCACCTGTAGAGGGTTCAAAATTTGTTACCATCAACTTCCAAAACTTTTGTTGAGGTCTTTATTATGTTGTTACTTGGGAACTAAAACAGGAATTTAATTTTGATGGACAAAATGAGTAAATATCGTGCCATGAGGGTACCATGGGTAAAAGAGACATCAAGGAAAGGCAGACGCCAAGGAATGATTCACTCAGGTAAATGGATTTCCTGGTCCTGGCCTGGAAACGCTGAGTACCCCAGGCATCTCGACAGCTGTAGATACCCTCTCTAGTGCGGCCTAAGCGACCCACAGGAATCTTAACCTCTATAAGTAACAGTCTTTTTGTGGTTTCCCGTCCAAGTTCCTGGTCCGTGGAACAAAACCCACAAATTGTGCTGCTTGATCTATTTGTCAGATGAAGAGCCAGGTAGACAGCACCTGCAGTTATACTTACACCCTCTTTTGCCTGAATATTTTCTGGAATTATGAATTTCAGGTACTGGCAAATATCTCTAAGCAGCAGATAAACCTAGTTAGGGGTATTGCCCAAAGGCCAGGACTGTTGCCTACAGTTTCATGCCGGGTACTCTACACACTGGCTAGCCCGTGTGTACCACTGGAACGGCCAGAATACCAGCTCCAATGCATTTGAGGGAAGCCTCATGTTATTAGAAACAAGAGCATATAAAATGTGACTGATAAGAGTTCAGGGGAGGGTTGTTTTCCAGAAGTGTTACTTAAACTTGCCACTTAGCACATCTTGGTTTTCCAAAGCTCTCGTAGCTTTGGGAATAAAAGTCTGTTGTCAGTCCAGTCAGCTCAGTCAGGAAAGCATCATTTCACTTATTTCAAACAGAAAGTAGTGAGTTTTATTTTGTGAGGAAGTCTCGTTAGTTTGCACACCTTGACCTTGAATTTAGAATCCTTATGTTTCACCTACCAAGTAGCTAGGATTACAGACACGTGCTACCGTACCTCACTGAGGAAAAGACTTTAATTCCGGAAAATGTTTGCAAAGGTATTCGAAGAATTAGAGTAGGAGAGAAGAGAAGGAATGCTGCCCAGAGACGAGAGCTTCTACTGCTCATGTAGAGGTACGTGGGCGGCCAGTGCAGACATTCCACTTCCTTGGAAGAGGGACCACCGAGGCAGCATCGCATCCGTCCACGAAACACCTCCGCTGCTTGTGCCAGACCAGAATGGGTTCTTCCCTCCCACAAGGGACTCCCACTTGGTCAAACTTGAGATTCATTTGTAAAGACTCCGGAGAAATGCAGCATACAGGCTTCTGGCCCTTGCAGTTAGGAAACACTACTGAAGAGGAAGAGAGAATCAATAAAAAAATAAGTGGCAACAACAGTATCTGTTAATTAGATGGATGTTAAGCGATTTAAAATCAATTACATAGGGCTGGCCAAATAGCTGATTAAAGTGCCTACAAACAGGCGCAGGGGCCAGGGCCGGCCCAGCCTTGGGACACACTGACAATGCAATTGAGACTGGGCATGGTGGCGCTTAAACTTCCCCCTTCTCTCCTTGGAGGTGATAGGATAAACCTCCATGACACGTTCATGTGTGGGGCTTGCAAAAGCACACACTTCCAATCCAGCACTCTGGCGTGCCGAGAGAGAAGGATAGCAAGTCTAAGGCCAGCTTGGGCCACTTGGCAATTTAATTGAGACTGTCTCAAAATAAAATATAAATTTAGTCTTGGGGATGCCTCGTCCCTAGTAACCGATGCGTACACACGCACACACACACACACACACACACACACACACACACACCCCACGCATAAGTAAAGTCCCTAAATGGGACATTTCACAGACATGTAGTCTTCAGTTCCTTTGCTGCAGTGGGCCCAGGTAGACGTGGCTGTGCTGATTTATCAAAAGTGGGACTGATGAGCAAGCATCCTTCCATGGTAAAGGGGACAGCCATCCTTCCAGGTGGAGCTCAGTCTGAACACATGGATCCTTAAAAGTGAAAGACCTTCCCTTCCCAGCTGTAGTCCGAGGGAGATGTGACTGGGGACAGAGGAAGATATGGCACGTGGGCCTTGAAGACAGAGAAAAGGTGCCAGGAATCAAGGAACAGGGGACGCCTCAGAGAAGGTGAAGGAAGCAAGGAAACAGATTCCCCCTCAGAGTCTCCAGAAAAGAATACTGTTGTGGATGTCTTGATTTGAATTCAGATGTGTATCTGACTTCTGACTTACAGAAATGGAGGGTATAAGTTTGTGTTATTTTAATCCACTGAATTTTTTTGTAATTTATTATTACACCAATAGAAAACAAAACATTCAAATGCTACTGCCCCAAATCCTGGTAAACAAATGATTTTAGCTTTTCCCTTGGGACTCTCAATCCAGCACAAAGAGATAACTCCTGGAGTAACAGTTTACTAACACTGCAGCTAGCTTTGGTTCTGATGGGGCCTTTCCCAAGTGGTGAAATATTACGAACATCACTTTTGGTTACATGGCCTTAATCAATGACTTTCATTATTGTTACTCTTTTTACTTCAACTCACCAACTAATAATATACATTTTAATCTTGACATACAAACAAGATAGAACTAACATGTTATGAAGCAATACTTTACTGGTTTTATTATACTCTGATATTTTCAATTTTCTTCTTTTCCACGTTTTTATGTATTTAGTACAGAGTCTACAGGGCCTCACTATATAGTTCAGACTCATAGTGATCCTCTTGTTTTCAGCCTCTCAAGCTCTGGGATTACAGGTGCTTACCACCATGCCCAGTCTCAGTCACACTCTCAGCGTGTTCTGGGGCCAGGAATTGAACCCCAGTAGCTAAGCCTGCCTAAGCAGATACTTTAGTCCACTGAACTATCTGCCAGCCCTCTTTTCCACTTTTTAAAGTAAATTGTAACCCATTAAAAGTTACTTCATGATTTTTCTAGCAAGTTTCAAGCCTCATCAAAAACTACTGACTTATGCTGAGCTGTGGATGGCTATGGTCGACAATTTCTTTGAATAACTCACTATTGTTGTAGAATGCTGGACTGTGTTGGATTGTGGTGTCGAGTTCAAGCACCTAAGTTAGTTGAATGACAATGGAGTGCCCACCTTTGACAGGTGTAGACAAAGGAAGGGGTGTAGAAAGAAAATAACATGATGTGTGTGTATAGACAGTACAGTTGGGATAGATAATGCTGTGCTTCTACATATTTCTATGAGAGGCAAGATCTGCACTAATGGTGGTTGGACAGGATATTATGTCGGCTTCTAGTACTATGGTCATCCACTACGAAAATAATTATTGAATTTTTGATATAATTCAGGTATAAAAAATAAGATAAGTAAGCAGCTACACTCTTAATTCACTGATAAGAGATATCTGCTAAAATAATATCTGTAAATATAATATCATGTATGCACCTTGTACAATACCAAAACATTATGAAAACAGTTTGCATTGTATTAATTTATCGAATCTGTATTGTTAAGGTGTCTTGAAACTGTCTGAATGACATTTGTAGTTCAATAAAAAAAGAAAAAAAATAAAATAAAAATAAAAAAAAACTACTGACTTAGATCATGACAACTATATGGCCAAGGTGTAGAGTTTCTTATACATATTTCCCATTTCATTGTTTATGGATGCATAAGCACTTATTCATAATTTAAATGATTTCTGTATGTTCACTTCATTGTTGTTAGATATTATATTTAATGTTCTAAAACGTATTCTTTTTTCTTCAGGTTGAACATCAAACCATGACATTTTGGAAATTAAGCCTCACACTAAGAGAGAGGGACCACAGGGCAGAAAGAGTACACTCTGGAAAAAAAAATTGTTTTTTTTTTCAGAACCAGGGATTGAACTCAGACCCTCGCACTTGCCAAGCAAGCACTTATTCTACTGAGCCATCTCCCTGGCTCCTGAAAACAATTTTTAAACAGATATGGTCATTGGGTATGTGTATTTTCAGTTTTACTTTTTATTACTCAGTTCATTTCTACTCTTTTAAAATGTTTATTGGCACATGTTTGTTGTACATAGCATTATAAGGGATAACATGGAGAGAAATTATGTTATTGTCTTTTTATTATTTCCTGATATCCATGTAAGCATTATGTTTACCAATCCATCCCTAAGAAACATAGCATAAGACTTTGGCCAATGGAATGTGCATAGAAGTCTCGTTTTCCCAGCACCTGAACACTTAGCATCATGTTCTCAAGACACTCTGTGCTTCAGACCTGAGGATGACGTGTCCTGCACTGAAGAGCTCCTCCTCCCGCATCCTTGAATGCAGAGCTGGGGAAAAACATGGCATCGTCATGGGGAGCTGCCAGGCGCACACAGCGCTTGCTAGTGTTCTGCTTCCCTTTTCTCACTCCCTCTACCACCTCCCTGCCTTCCTCTCTCCCTCCATCTCTGGATCCCTTGCCCATCTGCAGAGGCGCTGTCTCCTAATTCATATTGTCTATTTTTCATTTTGCTCTTTAAGTTATGTGTGCTTTGGGTTTTTTTTTTAAATAAGAAAAACCATATACTTGTGCTTATATGTTTGATTTACTTCACTTAATATTATGTTCTCAAGGTATACCCATTGTCCTACAAATGTGGTTTTTGAAATATATATATAATTATCTTTCTCTATTGATATATTAATAGACATATAGACCACTTTCAAAATTTAGCTATTATGAATTGTGTTTCTATAAACATGGAAATGTATGTATCACTATTTAAAAAGTCTTTAACTCTTTTGGGAAGATAACTAAAAAAAAAAATAGCTGGGTGTCAGTTCTGCTTTTGTTTTATTTTATTTATTTACTTATTTTTTGCTGACTCAGCCTATCCTGGGGGCGGAGCTGGCGCGACATGTGGCACCAGGCATTGGACCGCAGTCCCCTACGCCCGCCTAAGCAGGTGCTTTAGACAGCTGAGCTATCTCGCCAGCCTGTTTCTTTGTTTGTTTGTTTGTTTGTTTTTGTTGTACTGGGTATTTAACTCAGGATGTCGCACTTGCCAGGCCAGTACTTGAGCCACTGAGCTATCCTCCCAGCTCTCTGACTTTAATTTTAGTATTTCCCTTTTTCGTGCTAGCCTCTAAGGAGTTGCCTGCTTTCTTCTTTACGTGCTTTAGGTTCACCTGTTGCATTTCTCTTTCCACTTATCATGACATATAGCAGCAGCACATCAACAGCTTTGTTTCACTGCTCCCTTCATTTAGAGATCTTTCCCCTCCTTCCTAAGAGATTACACGTCTAAAACCATGTCTTACAACTTAACTAATAACTGCTTTTCTGGGTGTTGATAGCAAATGATTTTTAAGATGATGCTTTATTGGTCTGCTTCCCCTACTTTAGAAAAATGTCTCCAGAGTCACAGGGGCCTAACGGTAAAGGTTTGCTAGTCATTTGCTGTGCAGGTTGCTCATAGCTTTTCCCCAACTCTGCATTCAAGGATGTAGGCTGAAGGACACCTTCCATGTAGGGCACGTCAGTCTCAGTCTGATCACAGGGTGTCTTTTGCACTTTTATTCAAATGCTAGGAAGACACAGCTTCTTCACACATTCCATAGGCTAACTAGGTCGTACACTATGTTTAATAGGAAGGGATTGGTAAATATAATGTGTCTACAGGGAGATAGGAAATAATAAAAACAAACCATAATTTCTCTCCATGTTACCCATTATAATGCTATAATCAGGTTTATCCTTGCATATCTGTTGGTTCAAAACTTGATTGTAGTGTTGGATTATATTTGAGCCTGACTATGATTGCATTTATGTTTTCATTTTTAAATGTATTCTTAATCAGAATATAATGCTTTTGTTCTCCCTTAATGCATTTTTCTATAAAATCAGCTCTGTCTATCATGTTTTTATAGGTCACAGGAGGCTGTAGCTGTGATGGGCTATAAGAACATCAGGAAAATAGGTCTGGGACTTTCCGCAGCTTCAGGAAGCCCTGGATTTGATGCCCAGCACCCCAAGAAAGTGAGACCGAGACAGAAGGGGCAGTACTTCTCTTATTTAACCTGGAACCATAGTAATACAAAGCTTTGTTTCTCCTTCAGAACTCACTTGGTTCTGTGTCTGCCTTTTCGAGAGGACCTGATAGCATAGGATTCTTCCTGGTGCAGGTCTACCTAACTAAGTCCCTAAGAGGGACTGCAGTGCAGCCTGACGCTTCTAGATGTCTACAGAGCAGTGTTGCTTTGTGGGTCTCACACTTCGGAGAATCTAGAGATTTTGCTCACTCTTTTCTGAATTAGCAACCATCTCTCCAGAGACTGGCCCAAGCTCACAGTTGCTGGGACACAGATGAGCAGAGAATAGCTGGATGAACACCCCGCACCATGCTCAAGAGTCCCTGGTAGCCGAACAATGTACTTAAGTAACTGTATTTTTTCCTCTTTCCCTTTATCTTCCTGTCTTCCTTCCTCTACACAAGGCTCTTCTGATTGTTCATGTGAAGAAATCCTCTAAGAACCAATCCCATCTAGCACTTCTTTGGTTTGTTTTTGTTTTGAGGTTGGTTTTTGGAGGGGCAGGATCTTGCTATGTATTTGATGCTGGTTTGAATTTACGATATAGCCCAGGCTGGCCTCAAATATCTGGTGATCCTTCGGGCTCAGCTCTTGAGTGCTAGCATTCGCAGACATGTGCCACCAGGCCTAGCCTGGAACTTCTTTGCAAATTGATACAATTTAAACACCAGATTGTTATTGTGCTTTTTCAGGCATGATGGATTGTCAGTCACTCCCACTTACCTTTAGTAAAGTTTCCTTATTTTAGACCATATTATCACAATAATTACACAAGTGGAAAAAACAGAGTAGTAGTGTTTATAATGAAAAATGTAGCCCACCTTCCGCACCCCTACTTGGACTTTGCTGAGTCATTTGTAAATACAGATGACACACTCATTCACCACTTGCAAGTTTCTCTTAGAACAAGAACATTTTTTTCACAAAGACCACAGACTCATTATCAGACTCAAGAAATTTAATGTAAAAATAAAGAAATTTAATGTCAATTTTAAAATATCTATTACATAAATCTCCCCAAATGGCCTTCATAGCTTTTTTCTACCCAGAGTTAATCAAATCTTATTCACTGCATATATTAAAGACGTTGCTGTAGTCTCTTCCATTTTTCTCTTTTTAAATCTTTCATAACATTCACAGTTTTTAAGAGCTCAAATTCCAGATTTATCTAATTATTTCATTATGATTAGATTCACATTAAATTTTTTTCCCCAAGAGTTATAAAAATCTGTACCTTTACTTGTATCTTTTTTTTCTTTTTTGTATGGAGAACCAAACTTATGACCTTGCATTTGCCAGGCAGGTGTTGTGCCACTGAGCTACATCCACAGACCCACTTTTATGAACCATAAAGCCTGTTTGTTCCACTGTTGATTCTGTCAGTCAGATGTCCATCACTGTGAACAGATATCTGAAAAGACTAACTCAGGAGAGGAAAGGTTTAGTTTTGCATGTGATTTCAGCAGTGTAGTCCATGGGTACCTGGGTGGGTGGGTGGCTGGCTCTAACACAGAAGCATGGCAGAAGGGCATGGCATAGGGAAGCTGCTTACTGCATGGAGGCCAAGAAGCAGAGAGACTTGGAAAGAGCCAGACAACAAAAGGCAAGGGACAAGGTGAAGAGAGGTAGTCCCAACCTCCTAGAAGCCCATTCAGCTCATGAGCTCACGAATGAAAAAATCCACTTGATGAAGTCAGAGCTATCATGATCCAATCTTTTCCCCAAAGCCTGGACAATCAAGTCCTCACCAAATAGCACTTTTGGGAACACATTCTAAAATCAACCATAACATTAATGTTACAGATTGTTTCTTTGAGACAGTATGAATATCTTGTCTTCTGACCACCTTTCTTTCTTTCTTTCTTTTTCTTTCTTTCTTTCTTTCTTTCTTTCTTTCTTTCTTTCTTTCTTCTTTTCTTTCTTTCTTTAATAAGTCCAGTAGACTTTTTTTTTTATAAGTCCAGTAGACTGGACTTATAGTGATTCTCCTGTTTTCAGCATCCCAAGCGCTGGGATTACATGGGTGTGCCACCACACCCAGTCTCAATTGCTGTCTCAGCGTGCCCCAGGGCTGGGGCTGACACAGCCCCAGCCACTGTGCTCTGCCTAAGCAGGCAATTTAGTCTGCTGAGCTGTTAGGCCAGCCCCTGACCACCTTTCTTTCACTCATAGTTCTTGCAGGAATTGATGACCCTTGTCTTGCCTCTCAATTACACTAAAGTTTTTAAATGGTGATTTTCAGCCTGGCTCATTCTGCTACACTGCAGGAAAAGCAGCCAGCATGAGAAGTGCGTGGGACTCTTGGCAACTAGGTTGGCCAGAGGAAACCAGGTACCTGACTCACTCTCCTACACAGACTGAAGTGCCTGGGACCTGGCAACTGCCTGGCCAGAGGAACCCAGGTAAACACATTTTAATAAGGGGAAATAGTTTGCATATAAACTTCTCTATGATTTGTTTTGTTATATAACTACACACTTTGCTCCAATGGTCTGAAGTACAAAATCAAATAGTTACCGAAGTTTGTCAATTTCCAAAAATTTTTTGATGCTATCATTATTGCTAATTGTACTACAGTAGCTAGGATGTCATATCTGTTGTAGTCACTTGTTCTCCCTTTGGCAACAATAGTGGGAAGCTCTGGGGTAATAACCTCACCACAACCTTACACCTAAAGACTTAGGCTAGAGCCAAAGAGAAACCAACATCTCACTCAGTTAATTGGAAAGGCAGGATCTTGGGACAGATACAAAGCAAGAATCACCAATACACAGAAGATAACCCCAAAGAGCAGATTTTTCCTAAAAAGGTCTTGGTAATAGTGATATAGCAACCTACTACCAAAACTCACAAGGACCATCACAGAAGTCAAAATCAAACTTTCTTTTTGAAATAGAAAATTACAAGGTGAAGGAATAAAATGTGATCTCAAATGTCTAGGCCCCCAGAAAAAGTCCTGGAGACATTAACATAGAAGAACTTGGAAGTCACACACCTGAAATGATAACACCTGAAGTAAAGAAACAATTGCAGGGGGATATAGAATAAACTGCATCAGAAAGAATAATTCAGGGGGCTGGGATGATAGCTCAGCGTCATAAGCACCTACATGGCAAGCACAAGGACACGAGTTCGATCCCTGGACCCACATGCCATGTGGTCTTGGCCCCAGATCCCCAGGCATACTGTCTTGGCCCCAGATGTGGGTATCCACTGTGTGGCCCCGGAATTAGTCATGGTAGCACACACCTGTAATCCCATCACTCAGGAGTTTGAGGCAGGATAATCTCTGTAAGCTGGAGACCAAGCTGGGGGCTACAAAAGTGAGTACTAGGCCAGCCAAACTGTATAGCAGGATCCTGTCTCAAAAAAAAAAAAATCACTCAGGTAAAAAAAGAAATGAAAATCATAATGAAATAATTGTTCAACATATGTAAAGAAGAAATAGATGAAATAATATAAGAGCATAGAAAAATGATGGAAACCTTTAATGAATAATATAGGAAAGAATTATAATGCATGAAACAAATTCAAAGAGATGTCTAGGCAATTAAAAAATTCCATTGAAAGCTGGGAAAACCACGTGAGTGAAACTGAAGACAGAGTTTCAGACTTTTAAGACAATGCAGTTAGCAACCATGAGAAAAAAGATCTTTTAAAAATAACAAGGCACCATTAAGTGACAATTCAACAGTTGAAAAATGATGTAAAGAAGAACAAGATAAGACTGACAGGTATCAATGAAAAGTGAATCAACACAAATGACATAAAAAGACTTTTCAGAAGTCTTGCAAAGAATTTCCCAAACCTGAGAAAAAAAATCTGACATACAGATAGAGACATATAGAACTTTAGTTATCCTTAACCAAAATAAATATACCCTCATACATATAATAATCAAGATCCCAGAAATTCATCAAAAGAACAGACTATTAAAAACTATTATTAGACAAAAGAAACAGGTCAACTAGAAAAGGAAGCCCATGAGAATCACAACAGATTTCTCAACATAAACCATCAAGTTAAGAAGAGCTTGGAGAGAATTATTTCAGGTCCTAAAAGAAAACTATTTCTAACCCAGATGGATGTACCCTATAAAACTATCTTCAGATTTAAGGGAGAAATAAGATACTTTCATGATGATGCAATCCTGATTTTAAAAAAAATATCATTAGCATTTCTCACAGATATAAAGAAAACATTCCTAAAATTCATCTGAAAACAGAAGAGATCTAGAATAGCAAAAGTAATCTTGGGGAACAAAGGCAAGGCAAGAGACATCACAATCCCTGATTTAAAATTATATTAATGGGGGCCGGGGAGCTGGCTTGGTGGAATAAGTGCTTGCCTGGCGAGTGCAAGGGCCTGAGTTCAATTGGTTCTGCAAATAAATAAATAAATAAATAAATAAATAAATAAATAAATAAATAAATATAAACAAAATAAAATTATGTTACAAAGCTACTATGAGAAAATCACCATGGTACTGGCAAAAAAAAAAAAAAAAAACTGTGAATCAATTGAACAGATTAGTGCATACATAACTACCAATGCACTCATCAACCTTATCTTTAAAAAGGGGCCAAACATGTTCACTGGCAGAAAGATAGCCTCTTTAATATGTGATGCTGGAAAATCTGGCTTTCCACATGCTGAAACTAAAACAGACCCATGTCTATCACCATGCACTAAATGGATCAAAGATTTAATATTAAAACAGAAACACTAAACCTACTGGAAGAGGAAGCAGGTAGAAATCTTGAAGACATGAACAAAAACCAAAAAGGAAATACTTCAAAGAATCAAAAACTGGGATCTCATCCTATTAAAAAGTTTTTGCATATCAAAAAAATCAACAAAGTTAAAAGAAAACCCACAAATTGGGAAAATATTTTAGCCTACTGTCTGTCAGACAAAGGATTTCTACCTAAAACATATCAAGAATAAAAACAAACTAGGCCTACAAAATTCTAGGATCCCAATCAAACAGTATGCATCTAAGATGAACACACACTTTCAGAGGAACAAATACAAAGGACAAATAAATACATGAAAAAATGTTTAACATCACTGATCATTCAAGAAATGAAAATTAAAACCCTTCAGAGATTCCATCTCACTCCAGAAAAAATTGCTATCACAAAGAAAGCAACTATTATCAAATGCTAGCTATCTTCATTGTTTGGTGGGAGTGTAGATTCATTCATACAACCACAAAACTCTGGATATCGGTGTGAAGATTCCTCAAAAAACTAGGATTAGAGGTCCTATTTGACCCAGCTATTTCCCTTCTGGAAATCTTCCAGAACTGAAAACATCATAGCAAAATGTATGTACACCCATGTTTATAGCAGTGCAACTAACTGGTCATCACTAAATCTTGAGAACAACTCAAATGTCCATCAACAGAGGAATGGATAGAAAAGGTGTGGAGTATTAGCTATAAATACAATGTAGTATTAGCTATAAAAAAGATAAAATCAAGGCTTTTATAGCTAAGTGGAACTAGGGACCATATTCATAAGTAAAGTAAATCAAACCCACAGGTATAAACATCATCCTAGTCTAAGAACCTGAAAGAGTAAATAAAATCCAAATAATATAATAGAATTGTGAAAGGGAAAGAAACCACTCAAAAAGAAAGAACAACTTGGATGAGGGAAAGGGGAAAAGAAAGAAGGAAGGGAAATAAATGAATATGTGGGACAGCTAAAATGATTGCACTGCTCGTTTCTATTGGTTTATGAAGGGAAAAGTTAATGCTTACAGTTTTTATTTTGACAAACTTTACATGCTTATATACAGTAATATGAGCAATTACCTTGAAGACAATAATGTGCACTATAACAATCATTGTTGAATTTCTGTTTTTTTAATTTTTATGTGTTTGGGACAAGTTCTCACTCTGCAGGTTGGACTCCTCGCGACCCGCATGGTGTCAGCCTCCCCAGCTCTGGGATTACAGGCCTGCACCACGACGCTCAGCCTCGGTGGCTGGGTCAGACCCTGAGTCCACATGACGTGGTGCAGGGGCTCAAACCCAGGTCTCTGTGCTTGCCAGTCAGGCGCTCAGCTCACTGAGCTGTCTTGCCAGTCCTCATTGTTGAATTTTTATCATCATCTTGTTTGAAATTCTGTATCATTTTCACTGGTCTTCTTATTATTATCTTTTATTCCCTTTAAAATAAATTTTTAAAAAATTGGGCCCAAGCCGGGCGTGGTGGCGCATGCCTGTAATCCCAGCACTCGGGAGGCTGAGGCAGGAGGATTGTTGTGAGTTCGAGACCAGCCTGAGCTACAAAAGTGAGCTTAAGGCCAGCCTGAACTGCATAGTGAGACCCTGTCTCAAAAAGACAAAAAATTAAAAAATTTAAAAAAATAAAAAATTGGGTCCAGGAGATGGCTCAGTGACATAAGCACCTGCTTGGCAGGCATAAGGTCCTAAGTTTGATCCCTGGTACAAAAAAATAATAATAATAAATATCTTAAAATAGTGATTTTCTAAGTCATTCTTACTTTTGAAATGGCAACACAGTATACTAGTTTCATAATTTACTTCTGAAGCCACCTGATATATATTTACATTTTTTCTTATCTTTTGCTGTTACAAAGTTCTTAAAAACCCATGGCGTTTTTATGCATGGTATTTTTTAAATTTTTATTTATTTTTTAGCATGATATTTTTATGCAAGTACAACTGTTTACATGAATTCCAGAAAACATAACTGCCAAACAACGTATTTCATACTTGCTGTATATTTCCATGTTGCCCCCTCAAGACATAAAACTACATTTTCCCGAATTTTCTTAGTTTTAGGCCATATTACTTTAAGTCTACTAACACTTCTATTTTTACAGCTCATTCTGACTCCTGGACTCACACATATCTTTTGTTCCTTCCAGCTGCTGTCACCTTTTCACTGTTCATTACACCCTTTCGTGTTTTTTCCAACTCTCCAGCTTACATTTTATAGTCTGTCATTACAGTTATTCATTTGCACACACTGTAAAATCTCTTATTTTTCTTTCCCTTTGCTGTACTTTATATTCAAACTCTAAGATCAATTAAAACAATTTTGGATGGGGAGATAGCTCACTGGTCTAAATGCCTGCCTGGAAAGTGCAAGGACCTGGGATTGATCCCCAGTACCTTGTGCTGGGCTGGCCCTGGAACCCTAGGCACATTGAGCTGGCCACTGAAACCAGGTGTGGTGGTGTATGCCTGTGATCCGAGCATTAGGGAGGCTGAGACAGGAGGCTCACTATGAGTTTGAGCTGTGTAGCACCCTGTACCAAATGTATAAATACATAAAATGTTTTTTAAAAAGAAAAACAAAACATTATTTTCCTGTGTTAGACCCAGCAGTTAAATGTGACTGGAGAAGAACACCCATGCAAAACATACTTCCAGAAAATTGGGGAAATTTGTAGCCCCACATCACATGAACCTTTGATAGAGTCCCAGCCCGTTCCGTAGCCAATTAATTCGTGACTCTCTTAGAGGGCTATTTTATTCCTGTTCATCTTTTCAACTTCCTAAGAATCTGACCCCTCTATTGAAGACTTTGAGTCCTACTTTACAAGAATTTCCACAATTCCCGTCACATTCACTGGCTTTCAGTGCCAGCATCCATATATCCTGCTACTCTCTTGGCAGAATCCTCCCATATGAAACTACTCCATCCACTGCCCTGGACTCCATCTCTTCTCACTTACTGTCCCTTTTCCAGCAATTCTCACTCTAAGTTTTTGTAAATCAGGAGGAGAACAGAGGTTAAAGGGAGTGGAAAGAATTAGAGAAAACCAAGAATCAAGATATATAATGTACAGGTACAAATTCCCTGTGATGGACATTATCATTAAATATATCTTAAAAAGTTAAGTTTTAAAAACTGTAAGGGAAAGTATACTCTCAAAAATCCCTTATTTATTTTCCATCCTTTGTGAAATACGTAGTCTCAAATAATTGTTGTAACAACACAAAACAGACTAAACCATCTTCCTTCAACTGAAGTGTTCTCATTACTACTATTCATTAATACTCTCCCTCTGGGGCAAGAAGTTGTCCATTGGCTCCACGCCCCTTCAGCCAATGTCCCTCTTGTTAGCACTCCTACACAACAAAACTTCTCTGCAGTGTTGTCTACTTAATCTTTTCCCATTCCCTGACAACCTCATTCTAATCAGACATTCACCTCCACCATTCAGAAAAAGGAGCTTTAGTCAAGATATTCAATGACCTCTCCATTGCCATCTGCAAAGATCAGTTCTCAGTCCTTAGCTGACATGGAAATCATTTGCAAGATTTGACCATTGATTATGTACTTTTAAAAATACTTTCATTCCAGGGGCTGGTGAGATAGCTCAGCAAACTAAGGGCTTGCTTTGGCAAGCGCAGGGATCTGGGCTTGATCCCCAGTCTAGCACAGCACACCGGCCCCACCCCCAGGGCACACTGAGCCTGCAAACGAGTCCAGGTGTTGGTGGTGCATGCCTGTAATCCCAGCACTGGGGAGGCTGAAAAGAGGAGGATCACTACGAGTGTGAGCTGTGTAGTGAGGCCCTGCATCAAATACATAAAATGAAAAAAAAAAGAAAGAAAGAAAATACTTTAATTTCACCCTCTGCTCAAATGTCACTTTATCAGAGAGAAATATCTTTAGTATTCAGGGTGAAATAGCCAACCAACTGGTCCTGTCTATTTTACGCTATTTTTTATACTTACTGAACCAGCATTGATTACCACCTGATATAGTTTAAACTTAATTTATTTATTGACTTTTTCATTTTAATCTTGTACCAAACTATCAAATGACATTTTTGAGATATTGAATGTAAACTAGACATTAGATGACATTAAAGAATTGTACTACTTTTGTTATACATGGTGTTTATGTGATAAAATGAAACTCCCTGTAAAGTAGAATAATGGAGTATCTATTAGTGAATTGACTAATGTCTGAAATTTTTCTTTGCTCTAGAATGAGTAGAGAAGAAAAAGGAAGCAGAGAAGGAAGAGAAAGAGGAAGAAGAAGAGGAGGAGGAGGAGAAGGAGAAAACAAGGAAGAAGTGGTACAAAAGTAGTACAATTCTTTAATGTCATCTAATGTCTAGTTTACATTCAATATCTCAAAAATGTCATTTGATAGTTTGGTACAAGTTAAGATTAAAATGAAAAAGTCAATAAATAAATTAAGTTTAAACTATATCAGGTGGTAATCAATGCTGGTTCAGTAAGTATAAAAAATAGCATAAAATAGACAGGACCAGTTGGTTGGCTATTTCACCCTGAATACTAAAGATATTTCTCTCTGATAAAGTGACATTTGAGCAGAGATTTTTGGCTTGAGCAACTGGGAGAGTGGAACTGTTATTTGCATAGATTTTTGAAGAATTCTGCAAGAGGCAGTTTTGCAGAGCATGAGAGTAGGAAAAAATAGTAGGTTTGGTTTTCACATGTTAAGATCGAGATGTACAGAGATACCCAAGTAGAGACATTGAGTAAGCATTTGGAAGTACCAGTCTGGAGTTCAGGGAGGAGATAGACATCTCTGAGTCATCAGGTATACATGATATTTAAAGCTCTGAGACTGGATATGAGCATTTAGAAAATGAAAGCCAGTTTTAAAGCAAAGAAGAAAAGATTTGAAGAGAAAGCTTGCTGGGACACTCCAAAATTCAGAACCCAGAGAGGGAGAGACATCATAAGGAACACGCAGCAGGAAAATCCAGGGATGTGGAAAAACAAGAATGAAGTCTAAGATCTAAGCAAGACCGTTCCTCCCACCCTGTGTTCCAAAAAGATTTTATAATTAAATGTTTAAAAAGTGAATATAATTTATTTTCCTACAAAAGAAATACACAACTGAAGATAACAGTTACAAAATACCAGAAACTTGTGGTAATCATATTTCAGAATTCTAAGAATAAAGGATCCACTATTGTGCAAATCATGGTTGGAAATGTCACTGATGCCTCAGCATTTCATTCTCTTTTATAGTATACTTGATATTATTGTTCTTCATTAAGTCTTCCTCCCGGGCCAGTGCTCTCGTCTCTGAGCTGTTCGGAGTGTCAGCTGCTGCTGTCTCACAGCTGTGTGCCTCACTAACTCCCCTGGGCTGCGAGCAACTGTTTCTCCTAAAGTCATCCATGCTCCCAGAAAACAGACCATATCAAATGCCCAGGTGAGGACAGAAATACATAATCTGGCCCCTTTGTTCAATCTGGGACAAATCTCAAGGGCCACCCCCACTCCAGAACTCACCATAGAATGATGGAGGCTGAAGAGGAAACCTCCCTGGGATCAGCCGACTTCCCCGGGGTTCAGCCACCTTCTTCACTTCCTCGCAGAGGCCCGTCTCCAGCAAGCTTTGGCGTGCAGCTCTCCCCTGGGAATTCCTATATAGCGAACCCCGCTTTACATGATGCTCCATTGGAAGGGACACTGTCCTCACAAGAAATCATTTGACTTCGAAAATAATTCTAGAATTTACTATTTGCTGAAAAACCCAGAATGTCATGTACCCTGGAGCAGAATTCCCCAAATCCTAAATCTGACTGATCATATCTCTGTCTGAATTCTTTATCTGCTAAATTTTTCCAAACTGGTAATCTTAAATTCTCCTGCACCCATGAAACCCTGGGGTCTTGGCATTCTGAAATCCTCTTTTGCTTCCCTTTTTCAAGCTTGTCATGCTAAGAGGAGAAGAAAGCAGAGCTTTCAGGGATCAGGAGAGATTACACATGACTGTACATGCTTTTTCCTTATGCTCTGACCTCTGTGCCACACAGACTGGAGCCTCTAGACCAGCCAGGGTAAGCCCTTTAGGGATGAGTGCCCAAACTGAGGCCCACGGATTTATTGAAAGGTGCCAGTGCTGCAATTACACCTCAATGCTGAGGTTTTAGTTTAGGAAAAAAGCCTCATGCATTAATAACTTTTATCCTTTTTATTTAAAAAAATAACAATTTTAAAACAAGATAATCGGTTAACCATGATTAATACATTGCACATTGTTATCTTTAAATTAGTTATTCAGAATAAAAGATATTGGCATTTAATTGTCCAACCAATATTTGCACAATCTTCTCAATGAACTAAGAGAAATTAGTAGTGTAACTATCTTAATTATCTTTTATGTAACATATATATATATATATATTTTTTTTTTAATGTATGTCTTTTCTCGTCCTTCTGTCCACTATTCCCCATCCCAATTTCTCTTTCCTTCAGAAGTCTCCTCCCATTTTGCAATACCTGTTGTACATTTTGGGTCCTATCTACTCTTCCAAGTTCTCACACTAGGGAGACAATACAATGTTTACACGTATGGGACTGGTTTATTTCAGTCATGAATGCGGTCTCAAGTGGCATTCACGGACCTATAAAAGGTTCCAGTTTCCCCCTCCAGCCAGCACCCGGGCCCAGCTTGTGTATGGGACCATATGTGCATTCCTGGGAATCTCCTCCATCAGACAAGCCTGGTGTGAAAACCATGCAGAGAGGTTAGGGGTCAGCCCCGCCTAATCCAGGACCTGAGCATTTTACCAGGGGAGCACAGTGGCCTCACTTCCGAGGATGAGAGCAGGAAGGAGCAGAGCACAGCAGCGAGGCCCAAGCCAGGCCTACCTGGACAAGTTTGAACTAGGTAGATTCCAGCCCAGTAGGCTGAGACTCTTTGCTAGACGCAGGTCTACGACAGCATCCTCTTTCTTTCTCTCTTGATCGAGCGAGGAGGCAACAGGTAACCTGGGTGGTCTAGTCTGCCTGGAAGACCCATGTACATCAAGGGGAGGTGATCAGACAGAACTTAGAGAATTAATTTAAATACATATTCCTTAGTTAATATCTGCTTGGCTACATAGACATAATGTTTGCTCTTATGGTCTAAAATAAAAACCTGGGAGAGAGAGCTACCAGCCTGAGACACTGGGGCTGACTCTGGCAACTTCCCAGATCCTGCCCCCAAGCCCACCAAGTCAGTGGGAATTTTCATGACTCGCCTGGCTTCCCGGCTCGGTGAGTGTGTGGTGAGTGTGAGGGAGAGCCGGTGGCTACTTCCCACATGGGCTGTGCTACCCGGATCCCTGCCCACAAGCCTGCCAAGTGAGTGACCAGCCTGAGACCTCAGGGCCCACTCCCAGCATCTCCCCAGAACCCCTGCACCAAAGCCCGCTGAGCAAGTAGGAATTTCCTCGGCTCCCACGGCATCCAAGTTCGGTGAGTGTGTGGTGAGTCTGAGGGAGAGCCTTTGGCTTCTCCCTGCATGCCCTGCACTGTCCAAAGCCTCAGACCCCAAGACATCCTAGCCAGAGACCTGCCTGAGACACCCCAGAGAGATATGCCTGGAAACTGCTTGAAGCCCCTGCCCCCAAGCCCGCCATAGGAGTGAGAACTTTTGATAACTCTCCTGGCACTCCATCCACCCGGCCCAGTCTGGTGAGTGTGAGGGAGAGCTTCTGCACCCTGCCAGTGCTCCCCTGACCAGGGACTCAACAGAGGGGAACCATAGGAGATGCAGCAAAAAGGAACTGAACAAAACAGCTAGATCTAGGCCAGTCATAATTGGATAATATCAAACTTAAAAGACTGACACCCGAATCTCATTATGTCCTAAGGTTTTAGCTGCACCAAAGCTCTATACCAAAGGTCAGAGGTCAGTGCTATTCAAAATGACAAAGGAGAAAAATGCAATCTCAGGTCTTGAGCCCACCAATAAGTGCAGAGGACACTAGCTCATCAGAAATGAATGAATTAAAAGAGACAGAAGCAAAGGAAAAACAGCAGAAAGGAATAGAGGAACTCAAACCAGAATTAACACCTGAAATAAAAAAAGAAATATTTGAATACATAGCATCTGAAGTAATGAATCAAATCCAGAAACATATGCGGGAAACCCAGTGCTCACCCAGAACAACTGCAGAAAACACTATTCCAGCTGAAACATATGAATTAACAGCATCACAAGCAAAGAAACAACAGCAGAAAGGTAAAGAGGAACTCAAAGCAGAAATAATTTCTGAAATCAAAAAAGAATTCTTTGAAATCATAGCATCTGAAATACAAGAACAATTCCGAAAATATACAGAGGAAACCCAATTTGGAAGAAACTCTGCAGAAAAAGAATTAATATCTACCTCTAAAGAAGACATGGATAAAAAAAATAGAGATCAGAAATATGATGGATTCTTGGAATGAGCAATACAGAAAAGAAATAGAACACATGAAGCAGAGTCAAAGAGATATAGAAGAACGAAAAATATCAATTATGAGTCTACAAAACCATTTGAGTGAGAGCAAAGACAGAGTTTCAGATCTTGAGGATGCTGGTGCAGCTAGTGAAAAGGCAAGAAAGGATCTCTTAAAAACGAGAATGCAGGAAAAAAATAATCCATCACCTGCAAGATGATGCCAGGATGAACAATGTCAGATTAATTGGCATCTTTGAGAATGAAGGAGTCAATACAAATGATATGAAAAGAATATGGGCAGAAGTAATTGCAAAAAACTTCCCAAATATGAGGAAACAATCCCACATTTAGATAACCGAGGCATACAGAACACCAAATAACTTCAACCGAAGTAGAAACACACTGAGACATAGACATAGATCCCAGAAATCCAACACAAGAATAATATACTGGAAGCTGCTAGAGAGAAGAAGCAGCTCATATTCAAAGGAAAACCCATCAGAATTATAGTCTACTTCTCTACACAAACCATGAAGGCAAGGAGAGCATGGAGCAGAGATCTTAAAGTCCTATACAAAGACAAATTCCAGCCCAGACTATTATATCCCGCAAAACTTTCTTTCAAGTTTGATGGAGAAGTGAAATACTTCCATGACAAAGAACAACTAAAGAATTTCATGATGACAAAGCCATTCCTATATAGGCTACTGAAAGAAGTTCTAGAGAGAGACCACAATGACCAGAACTCCATGAATGAGAACAGAAGGAACCCACTAAATAGGACAGACAATTAAACACAGGATACAAAGGAATAAACAACAACAGGTAAATATCATGACAAACATAAGTCAACACATTTCAATTATAACCATCAATGTAAATAGACTCAATTCACTAATTAAGAGAAATAGACTGGCACAGTGGATTAGGAAACAAAATCCAACAATATGCTGTATACAAGAAACACACTTAACTCAAAAGGACATTCATAGGCTCAAAGTCAAAGGATGGAAAACAATACTACATGCCCCAGCACAACAGAAAAAAACAGGAGTAGCAATTTTGTTCTCAGATGGTCTCAACTTCAAACCAAGAATGATCAAACGACACAAAGAAGGCCACTATATATTTGCCTTCAAGAGCAAGAAGTAACACTCATAAATATGTATGCACCAAACACAGGAGCACCCAACTATGTAAGACAAATCTTAAGGGACATGAAAAACTTAATGTCTAAGAACACAATCTTAACAGGAGACCTTAACACACCCTTATCTCAAAAAGATAGGTCAACCAGACAAAAAGTTAACAAGGAAGTAGCAGAACTGAACCAGAGCTTGGAACAAATGGACCTGGTGAACATATACAGAGTGTTCCACCCAACCACAGCTGAATACACATTTTTTTTTCACCTGCACACTGGTCATTTTTCAAATTAGACAACATACTAGTCCAGAAGTCATGCTTAAGTATATGCAAGGAAACAAAATTATCCCATGCATATTATCTGACCGCAGTGTAATGAAACTGGAACTAAATGACAAAAGAAACCAGAAAAACCCACTAAATACATGGAAATTAAACAACACACTACTCAGTAATCAAACGGTCACAGATGAAATTAAACAAGAAATTCAACAATATCTACAATTCAATGAAATTTGAGCACAGCTTACTGGAATCTATGGGACGTGATGAAAGCAGTTCTTAGAGGGAAAATCATAGTTATGAACTCACACATTAGGAAAACAGAACGGCAACAAATAAACACCCTAATGTTGCACCTCTGACATCTAGAAAAAGAAGCGCAAACAAAACTCAGAGTACAAAGACAGGAAGAAATCAAAGATTAGTGCAGAAATTAATTCAATTGAGATGAAGAAAACAGTTCAAAGAATCCACAAATCAAAAAGTCGGTTCTTTGAAAGACTAAATAAAGATGATAAGCCTCTAGCCAACCTCATCAAAAAGAGGAAAGAAAAAATTCAAGTACAAGCAACAAGGGATGAAAAGGGTGAAATCACCCTTGACCCAATGGAAATTCAGAAGATTATCAATAGCTACTTTGAGAATCTTTACGCTCACAGAATAGAAGGCACAGAAGAAATGGACAACTTCCTAGAAAGTACAAATTACCAAAACTGAATCAAGAAGGTACAACAACTCTCAATAAGCCAATAACAGCCAACGAAATGTGAAACATAATAAAAAGCCTACCAACAAAGAAAAGTTCAGGTCCTGATGGATTCACAGCTGAATTTTACAAGAAATTTATAGCAGGTATAATCCCTACACTCCTCAAACCCTTCAATGAAATTGAAAAGGAAGCAGTCCTCCCAAAATCATTTCTGGAGGCAAGTATTATACTGATTCCCAAACCAGGGAAAGACACAACTAAAAAGGAGAACTACAGGCCAGTCTCCCTCATGAACATAGATGCAAAATTCCTCAATAAAATCCTAGCAAATAGAATACAGCAAATCATCAAAGTCATATACCATGAACAAGTAGGATTCATTCCAGGGATGCAAGGATGGTTCAGTATTCGAAATCTGTAAATGTAATACACAATATTAATAGGCTGAAATCTAGAAACCACATGATCATCTCAATTGATGAGGAGAAAGCTTTTGAGAAAGTCCAACACTCATTCATGTTCAAAGTCCTACAGAAAATTGAAATAGATGGACTCTACCTTAACTTGATAAAAGCCATCTATGACAACCGAAAAACCAATATAATCCTAAATGGGGAAAAACTGAAATCTTTTACTCTTAAATCAGGTACAAGACTAGGATGTCCTCCATCATCCCTCCTATTCAATATAGTTTGGAATCATTAGCAACAGCAATTAGAAAAGAGGGAGAAATAAAAAGAATAAGAATAGGTAAAGAAGTTAAAATACCACTATTTGCAGATGACATGATACTTTATGTGGAAGACCCCAAAAATTCCACCAAGAGACTACTAGAATTGATATGGAAATTCAGTAGCATAGCAAGATACAAAGTCAATACTCAAAAGTCAATAGCATTCCTGGGAGATGGCTCAGTGGAATAAGCACTTCCCTAGCAACTGCAAGGGCCTGAGTTCAATCCCTGGTTCCGTCAAAAAAAAAAAAAAAAAAAAAAAAAAAAAAAGATTCGTTTGGGCTGGGGAGATGGCTCAGTGGAAAAGTCAATAGCATTCCTCTACACAGATACCAAACACACTGAGAGGGAAACAATAGAAATAATACCTTTTACAATAGCACCGTGGAAAATGAAATACCTTGGAATTTGTTTAACCAAGGAAGTCAAAGATCTTTTCATGGAAAACTACAATACCCTAAGAAAAGAAATTATAGATGATTTCAGAAAATAGAAAGGAAGAAGCAACAACGTGAAGATGGCCATACTCCAAAATTGTTGTACAAATTTAATGCAATCCCTATCAATCTGACACCAATATACCTCGCAAACCTACAGAAATCATTCTTAAAAATTTATTTGGAACCACAAAAGACCTAGAATAGCAAAGGCAATCTTGGCTAATAAAGACAAGGCTGGAGGCATCACAACTCCTGACTTGAAATTATACTACAAAGCTGCTGTGATAAAATCAACATGGTATTGGCAACAAAGTAGACCTGAGGATCAATGGAATAGATTGGAAGATGCAGAGGCCTCTACGAACACACTCAGCCACCTGATCTTCAACAAAGGGGTCAAACACGCTTACTGGAAGAAAGATTGCCTCTTTAACAAATGGTGATGGAAAAACTGGCTTTCTTCATGCTGAAAACTAAAACTTGACCCAGCTCTATCACCATACACTAAGCTAAAGTCAAAATGGATTAAAGATCTAAATTTTAAAACAGAAACATTTAATCTCCTGAAAGAGAAAGTAGGAGGAACTCTTGAAGACATAGGGGTAAGTAAAGAGTTCCTGAACAAACATATATTCACATCGGAAACACTTGAAAGAATCAACAACTGGGATCAACTCTTCTTAAGGAGCTTCTGCATGTCAAAAGTAATTTTCAACAAAGTGAAAAGAAACCCCACAAATTTTGAAAAAATCCTAACTAATAAGCAATCAGACAGAGGTCTACTGTCTAGAATATAGAAAGAACTAAGATATATTATGGTCCTCAAATTTGAAGGCCCAATTCAGAAATGGGCATCTGAGATGAGTACATACTTCTCAGAGGATGAATTTAAAGAAGTGAATAAATATATGAAAAAATGCTCCACATCACTAGCCATCCGTGAAATGCAAGTTAAAACAACACTGAGATACCACCTCACTCCAGAAAGAATGGCTATCTTAAGGAAATCAACCAACAACAAATATTGGAGAGGATGTGGGGAAAAGGGAACACTTCTCCACTGCTGGTGGGAATGTAGACTGGTACAACCATTGTGGAGATCATTGTGGAGACTCCTCAAAAGAGTAGGACTAGAAATCCCATTCAAGGCAGCTATCCCCATACTGGGAATTTTCCCAGAAGAACTGAAAACATCATATCATAGGGATATATGCATACCTATGTTTACAGCAGAAAATCCATGATAGCAAAATCTTGGAAACAACCAAGATGTCCGTCACATGAGGAATGGTTGAAAAAGATGTGGTATTTTTATATAATGGAATATTGCTCAGCTATAAAGAACGATAAATTTGAAGCATTTATATTGAAGTGGATACCACTTGAACATATACTCATAAGTGAAATAAACCAAACACACCTTTGCAAATATCATATAGTCTCCCTAGTATAAGAAGTCAAAAGAAGAAATACAAATAGAAATGTACAACTACAACTAAAAATAATTTATTCAGATAGTTAGGGCATACTGAATGGCATAAGCTGCAGGGTACTAATCAGCTTTTCTTCTGGATAGTTAAAAACCTGAGTTCACAGATGAAAACTGGAGAAATAGAAGAGCTGCAAGGTCAGCCAACATTTTGGCCCTAGCCTTTCAATTTCAGCGAAGACTCAGGACATAGGAGAACCTGTAGTGTAACATCATGAAACTCAGTTGTGCCCCAAATTTTCTGATCAAGGAGATTATAGAGCCACAGAGGAAAGAGATTAATGATGCATAGTGTGCCTGGAGAGAGTCATGTGGAGAGAAAACTTTCTCTCAGGCTCTCACAGAGAGCAAACTGGTCAAGCATTGCCCATGACTCATCCACATGGATGACACAGATGAAGGATCTACAGAGTAAGGTACAAGATTACAAGATAAACCCTGAGGGGACTTCACTGACCTCATCAGAAAGAAAAGCTACATGTTTTGGTATATAGGTCTTGCTCTATCTCAGTCTTAACCATCCAGCAGAAAAGTATGAAAATGAGGTATATAACACGGTGCCATAATAGTAAGTTGAGCTGTAAATGGCTACAGTCAACAACTTCTTCAGATAACTCACTATTATTGTGGAATGCTGGACTGTGTTGGATTGTGTCACCAAGTTCAGGCACCTAAATTGGTTTAATGACAATGGAGTGCCCATTTCTGACGAATCTAGACAAAAAAAAAAGGGATACAAAGGAGGAACCATGATGTGTCTGTATAAACAGTAGTTAGGATAAATATGCAGTGCTTCTGCATAATTTTATGAGAAGCAAGATTTGCACTAATAGTCATTGAACAACATATTATGTCATGCCGCAGACCTGCTGAGGCAAGGTGGAGCGAGATAGGGTGAGGGATGAAAGAAAGGAGAGGACCAAATGCTCTGCTGGCAAGAGGCAGTTTATTTAGGGCTGTTACAGCTTTTATACATGTATTATCAGAAAATACATTATAGGACACTCAGTGGTTTTCATCATTGTTTGACTAATTCCAACTGCATGTTTTCCTGGGGCGTGCTGACCCAAGCGTATAACACACAGAACTATAAACATTAGTCTTTTGGCAATCAGTGACTCATTCTTTACAAAAACATCCGATTATGCCAAGAATCTTGCGGGAAATGTTTAAGGACATGCCTTGAGGTTTGTTCAAGTCAGGAATAGGTCACATACCCTGTTAAGGCACGAAACCCTCTCCGTGACTCTACTTAACTCTTTCAGCTGCCCACAATGTCGGCTTCTAGTACTATGGACAACTACTAAGAAGATAACAAGGTAGAAAGTATTAATTATTGAATCTGTGATATAATTCAGCTATAAAAATAACATTAGTAAACAGCTACACTGTCTTAATTCACTGATTAGAGGCATCTGCTATAATAATGTATGTAAGTATAATATCATGTATGCACCTTGTCTTATACCAAAACATTATGAAAACAGTTTGCCATATATTAATTTATGTCCTGTTAATTTGTCTTGAACCTGTCTCATTGCTATTTGTTCTTCAATAAAAATAAATAAATAAAATAAGAACCTGTTACAAAAGTTTGTCAACTGCTAAATCTGACTACCCATTATTAGTGTTTCTAATTGTAGTTCTGTAAATACAAAACAGTAACTGCTTTAACCACATAATCTCTCTTGGATAAGAATATTGGTAAGTGCTAAGGTAATAACTGCACCAAAGCTCTACACTAAAGGTCAGAGGACAGTGCTATACAAAATGACAAAAAGAAAGAGAAAAATGCATTCTCAGGCCCTGAGCCCACCCAGAACAAACGCAGGAGACACCAGCTCCTGAAATTTCTGAAATAATAGCATCTGAAGTAAAGAAACAACTGCAGAAAGTTATAGAGGAAATCAGATCAAAAATAACTGCTGAAGTACAAAAAGAAATAGTATCTATAATGAAAGAATTACTAAGTGTTTTAAAGAAGATGCTGATTTTAAAAAATAGATGAGAATCAAAAAATGATGGAATCTTTTAATAAGCAATATAGGAAAAAAAAATAGAATGCATGAAGCAGATTCAAAGAGATACACAGGAGACTAAAACCTCAATCACAAGCTGACAAAACTGAAAGTTTCAGACCTTGAAAGCACTGTTACAGCTAGCTAAAATGTAAGAAAATATCTCTTAAAAGCAAGTAAGATGCAGAAAGATAATTATTCAATCTGCAAGATGATGCAAAGATAAACAACATAAGAATAATAGGCATCAATGAAAAACAAGAAATCAATACAAATGATCTAAGAAGAATATGGGCAGAAGTAACAGTGGAAAACTTCCCAAATATCGGGAAACAATCTGACATTCACATAACCAAAGCATATAGAACTCCAAATAACATCAACCCAATTAAAAACACACCCAGATATATAAGAATCAAGATCCCAGAAATTCAGCACAAGAACAATATACTAAAAGCCACTAGAGAAAAGAAACAGATCATATTTAAAAGAAAACCCATCAGAATAGCGGCAGATTTCTCTTCACAAACCATCAAGATAAGAAGAGCATGGGGCAAAGTACTACAACTCTTTTTTAATTTTAATTAATGCATTGTACATTGTTATCTTCTTAGTGGTTATCCATAATATAAGAAGTAGACAGGATGTCCTGTCCAGACACTATTAGTACAAATCTTCTCACTGAGTTAAGCTAAAGTAGTAGTACAACTCTTGCAAGAAAACAAATTCCAACCCACGCTGATATACCCTGCAAAACTATCTTTCAATTTCAATGGGGAAGTGAAATACTTCCATGACAAAGAACAACTAAAGAATTTCATGATGACAAAGCCAACAATACACAGACCATTAAAAGATATTCTAGAGAAGAACCAAAAAACCATAACTCCACAAATGATAATGGAAAGAACCTACCCAATAGGCCAAAAAATTAAACACAGGAGAAAAAGAGGTAAACAGCAGCAGGTAAATAACATATCAACCATAAGGCAATCCATCTCAATTGTAATCATTAATGTAGCTAGATTCAATTCGTCAATGAAAAGAAATAGACTGGCAGAATGGATTAGAAAGCAAAATCCAACCATATGCTGTACACAAGAAACACATAAAGAAATTGATAGGCTTAAAGTCAAAGGATGGAAAACAATACTACATGCCCTAGCACCTCAGAAAAAAAGCAAGGGTAGCAATTGTTCATAGGCAGTCTGAACTTCAAATCAAGAATGATCAAGGGGCAAAATAAAAGAGGAAGAGGTAACAGTCACAAATATGTAGGCACCAAACATGGGAGCACCCAACTATATAAGACAAATCTTAATGGATTTGAAAACCCTAATATCCAATATCACAATAGTAACAGGGGACCTGAACACCCCCTTATCCCAAAAAGATAGGTCAAGGGACAAATAATTAGCAAAGAAGTAACAGAACTGAACCAGATCTTTGATCAAATGGACTTAGTGGACATATACAGAGTGTTTCACCCAACCACAGCTGAATGCACATTCTTTTCAGCTGCACGTGAGACTTTTTTAAATAGATCATGCTTAGTATATGCAAGAAAACAGAAATTATCCGATGTATACTATCTGACCACACTGCAATGAAACTGGAAATAAATGATGAAAGAAACCAGAAAAAACTCATAAATACATGGAAATTAAACAATACCCTTCTCAGCAACTAATGGGTTACAGACAAAATTAAATAAGAAATTAAACAATATCTACAGTTCAAAGAGAATTCAAGCACAACTTATCAGAATTTATAGAATGCAATAGAAGCAGGTCTTAGAGGGAAATTTATAGCAGTGAATTCACACATTAGGAAAACAGAATGGGAACAAATACATACCCTAAAGCTGCACCTCAAATGTCTAGAAAAAGAAGACCAAAGAAAATCTGAACCCCAAAGACAGGAGGAAATTATCAAGATTAGAGCAGAAATTAATGTAATCAAGATGAAGTAAACAATACAAAAAAGTTGGCTCTTGGGGCTGAGGAGATGGCTCAGTGGAATAAGCACTTCCCTGGCAAGTGCAAGGGCCTGAGTTCAATCCCTCAGTTCCAAAATAAGCAAAAAAAAAAAAAAAAAAAAAAAAAAAAAAAAAAAAAAAAAAAAAAAAAAAAAAAAAAAAAAAAAAAAAAACCTGGTTCTTTAAAAAATTAAATAAAATTGATAGTCCCCTAGCTAACCTCATCAAACAGGAAAGAAAAAACTCAAATTCAAGCAATAAGGAGTGGAAAGGGCAAAATTACCACAAACCCTGTGGAAATTCAGAAGATCATCAATAATTACTTTGAAAATCTTTGCTTTCACAGAATCGAAGACATAGAAGAAACAGATTCCTTTTTCTTTTCTTTTCTTTTCTACACTGGATTAAGGACAATTTATTGTTTTTACATACAGAAAACTCAAGAGTACACTTAGCCCAGTTTAGTGGTAAGCTCTTTTTTTTTTTTTTTTTTTTTTTTTGAGACAGGGTCTCACTGTGCAGTTCAGGCTGGCCTTAAGCTCACTTTGTAGCTCAGGCTGGTCTCGAACTCACAACAATCCTCCTGCCTCAGCCTCCCTAGTGCTGGGATTACAGGCATGTGCCACCACGCCCGGCTTAAGCTCTTTAACCTTTGTTTTCTCCAGCTTGGCAATATGAGCCACAGGTTTTGGACCCAGAACGTTGCCTCCCCAGTGATGGCGGATCTCATCGTCCCTGTCATTATAGTTGGTCCTGATGGGCTCCACCAGCCTAGCCAGCATGCCTTTGTCTTTCAAGTTGACTTGCATGAAGACAACAGTGGTACAGGTCTTTTGTGGTCCAGACACACCAGCCTGGCCTTCCTCTTGATGATGCAGTAAGGGACTCCATCTTTCAACACAGGGAAGGCAGGACACAACCAGCTCGATGGACCCATGTCATGTGCAATCACCATGAGCTGAGCCTTCTTCTTCTCTACCAGACTGGTGACAGTGTTGATACCTGCTCTGAGGACCGGTGGCCTCTTAGTGGGGACATCCCAGCAGCTTTCTTCTGTGCCTAGGCCAGCAGCCTCTGCTTCTTCTCTTGCTTTGTCTCTGCTCTGTACTTGTGTGTGAGCTTAAGCAGCTGGGTAGCTGTTTGGCGGTCCAATGCCTGGGTGAACTGGTTAATTGCAGGGGGCACTTTCAGCTGCTTGTACAGGATGGTCCTTGTCGCTGCAGCCAGATGTAGCGCGACCATTTGATAAAGCGAGAGAGGTCTCTGTTGGGCTGGATGTCCTGTCCAATGTCAAAATTCTTTGGCCTCTTCTCAAACAGGGGATTTACCACATTTTTGGGTTCCTGCTGCTTCATGACAGCAAGGCCAGGGCCACTTTCTTGCCCTTGGCCTTCTTCCCTTTTGGCATCTTGGCCAGCTGACAGAAAAATATTGTAAAAGGAATTGTGGGTAATATGTCAGACGATTCCTATATAGGTACAAATTACCAAAACTGAATCAAGAGGATGTAAGAACTCTCAATTACTGAATAACAGCTACTGAAATACAAAATGTAATAAAAACTTATACACCATGACCAGGTAGATTCATCTCAGGGGTTCCACACATGTAAACCTATAAATGTAATACACTATATCAATAAAGCCAAATCCAAAACCACATGATCATTTTAATTGATGCAGAAAGGCCTTTGACGAAGTCCAATACTCATTCATGATCAAAGCCCTGAAAATATTGGAATAGATGGCCTCCTCCTCAATCTGATAAAAGCCATCTATGACAATCCAAGTGCAAATATAGTTATAAATGGGGAAAAGCTGAAATCTTTTGCTCTCAGATCTAGTACAAGACATTCTTCTACACAGATAACACACTGAGAGAGAAATTAGAGAAGCAACACCCTTCATAACAGCAAAGAAAAAAATGAAATACTCAGGGATTATTCTAACTAAAGAAGTGAAAGATCTATTCAATGAAAATTATAGTACTCTGAAAAAAGAGATCACAGAGGATTTCAGAAAATGAAAAGATATTCCTTGCTCTTATGGAGGAAGAACCAACATTGTGAAAATGGCCATACTCCCCAAATTGTTATAGAGATTGAATGCAATCTTTATCAAAATATTACCAACATATCTCGCAGACCTAGAGAAATCATTCCTAAAATTTATTTGGAACCAGAGAGGACCTAGAATAGCAAAGGCAATGCTGGGCTACAAAGGTAAAGCAGGAGGCATCACAATCTCTGACTTGAAATTATACTACAAAGCTGATGTGATAAAATCAGCATGGTATTGGCAAAAAAAGTAGGCCTGGGGATGAATGGAATGGATTAGGAGATGCAGATACACCTGCAGACACACTCAGCCATCTTACGTTTGACAAAGGGGCCAAACATATTTACTGGAAGAAAGGTAGCCTCTTTACCAAATGGTGCTGAAAAACTGGCTCTCGATATGCCAAAAACTAAAATTAGACCCAGGTCTGTCACCATGCACTAAACTAAAGTCAGAATGGATTAAAGATCTAAACATTAAAAGAGAAAAACCAAATCTCCTGAAAGAGAAAGTAGGGGGAGATTTTGAAGACACAGGGGTAGGCAAACATTTCATGAACAAAAATCAATCTACACAGGAAATATTTGAAAGAATCAACAACTGGGACCTCTTCTTATTGAGAAGTTTGTACTTGTCAAAAGAATCACCAACAGAATGAAAACACAACCCACAACTTTGGAAAAATCTGAACTAATAAGCACTCTGACAACAGTCTTTTGCTAGAATTTATAAAGAACTAAAAAACTTTAGCACCCCAAAATTTAAAGACCCAATCCAAAAATGGGCAAGATGAACACATACCTCTCAGAAAAGAAATACAGGAGGCAAATAAATACATGAAAAAATACTCCACATCACTAGCCATTTGACAAATGCAAATTAAAACAACATTGAGATACCATCTCACCCCAGAAAGAACGGCTATCATGAAGAAATCAACCTCCCGCAGCAGAGCCCAGAGTCAGCAATTGCTAAGCCCCAAGTGGTTGTGGCTCTGGTGTTAATTTCTAAGCTGTCTGCCAAAGCCCCCAAATTCTACCCATCAGGTTATTCTTCCTATGCAGAATCTTATGAAGATGGCTGTAAAGATTATCCCACTCTGTCAGACTATGTTCAGGAGTTTTTGAATCATCTTACAGAGCAAGCTGTCAGCTTTGAAATTGAGCAGTTTGCAAAGAGCCTGAATGGCTTTGCAAGAACTTGTGGAACTCATCTACCAACAAGCCACATCTATCCCAAATTTCTCTTACATGGGAGCTTGCCTGTGTAATTACCTGTCCCATCATCTGATAATTAGTCTATAGAGGAGCAACTTTCACCAATTACTACTTCAAAGATGTCATACTGGATATGAAGTTAAAGATCAAGCTGCGAAAGGGGATGGTGTGACTCCAAAATGATTTCATGCTTTTGTACTCTTTCTGGGAGACCAAGGGAACAAATGGACAACTTATAAAAGCAGATATTCTCCAAGTTTGTCTGTGTGAATTGTTAAATGCCCTCTTCTCCAATCCAGTGTTTTTTTTTTTGTCTTCTTTTCTGGCAGAACCAGGACCTTGGGCTTGCCAGGCAAGTGCTTATTCTACTGAGCTATCTCCCCAGCCAGTGGATGATAACTTAATTTGTGCAGCAAAATCACTAAAGTTGACAGGTTCAGTTTTGGAAGATGCTTGGGAAGAAAAACTGAAGACTGACATGGAAGAAATTATTCAGAGAACTGAAAATATTAGCAGAGATGTAACACAGATGCTCTTGAAGCTTGTAGAACTCCAGTCAAGTAACTGGGGTAGAGTACAGGTCACTTCAACATACAGAGAAGCAACACCTGGAAATGATCCTAACTCCTTAATGAAGGAGTGTTCCTTTCTCTGCGGCTGATCCAGATTACCAAGAGGAATATCAAGGTTACTTGAAAGAGAGGACGTATTTTTCCAGATTATGAGGAAAATGAAACAGATCTATCAGTGGCTGGTGATCCATACTTGGATGATACTGATGATGAGATGGAAGAAGCTAATGAAAAGTTTGTTTGGAATCAGAGCATAAGTGAAAACAGTGAAGCTAAATTAAGTTTTATAAAATTTAGGTATGATGTCTTAGCAGAACACAAGAAAGCAAGAACGTGTGTCATACTTATACCAAATTAAAGCTGTTGAGCTATGTTACTAATGTGTGCAACTTCAACTTGGTTCAACACTATCTGCTAAAATAAACTTTATTACCTATAACTTAAAATGTATATATACACATATATATACATATATATAATAGTATAATAGTTTATTATGTACAGTTAATTCTACTGTTTTGGCTACAATAAAATAATTTTAAAATAAAAAATAAGAAATCAACCAACAAATGTTGCAGAGTCTGCAGGGGAAAGAAGAGCCCTTTCCACTGCTGGTGGGAATGTAAACTGGTGCAACCATTATGGAAATCAGTATGGAGACTCCTCAAAAAACTACGACTGGAAATCCCATTCAATCAGCAATCCCCCTTCTGGGAATTTTCCCAAAAGAACTGATACATATATATATATATATATATATATATATATATATATATATATATATATATAGTAATATATGTGCAGCTATATTTATAGCAGCACAATTTTTGATAGCCAAATTTTGGAAACAACCAAAATATCTGTGACCTGAGGAATGCATAAAAAAGATGTGGTGTTTTAAATATAATGGAGTATTACTCAGCCATGAAGAAAAATAAACCCAAGGTCTTCATTGGTAAGTGAATGCAACTTGAAGCTATATTCGTATGTGAAATATGCGTGTGTAAATATCTTATAGTCTCCCTAGTGCAAGAACTCAAAAGATGAAATAAAAATCGAAAGGTATAACACAGTTAAATGGAAGGAGAGAACTTAAGTATTAAACAATGAAGAAAGGGGAAAAGTAGGAAATACGGTAGGGGCAAAACCATACATTTATATAAACAGGATAGTTAAGGCAATGGTCCTAAAAATTCCCATCAGGCTTTGGAAAGTAACAGTTAATGGGTAGAATTCTCATGCTGATTAACTCTATTTGCTGATATCTGTGAACTAAGCAACTACATTGAGAAGAGCAATGAGTAATACTAAAACCAGCTTAAAATACCTGTCATTTTAGTCTTCTAAATGTGTACTGCTTCTAATGTCATATCAATTATTTCTATACTCCCTTTAATGTAAATGGCTGTAAAAATGTAATAAGAGTAAATGAGAGACAAGAAAAACAAAATGTAGCAGGATTGTAGTGCTACAGTGTTGTGTATGGTTTGGTTTCTAAGTTTCTGTATAAAAATGTGTAATTGATTTTTAACATTCTATAGGGACTTAAATTTTAGAATATCCACGGTTGTTGGAAAATAGCAGTTCCATTTTATGTCTAAGGTATGTGATATTCAGACAGATAGTGATATCAAGTTTAACTGATTCTGTTATTGGATAATATCATTACGCTTCTCTTCTGAATGTTTAACAGCTAAAGTTGGCAGACCAAAAATTAGACAGATAGATGGCCTAAAGTGATAACCAATAATTTGGCCCCAGCCCTTCAAGGTCAGTGAGGACTCAGGACATAAGAGATCTGTGCTGTGAGATCTTGTAACTAAATGGTGCACCAGATTTCCTAATCAAGGAGATTATGGGGCCACAGAGGAAAGTAATCAACAATGTATAGTGTCCCTATGGAGAGTCACCTAGAGAGAAAAAAATTCTCTCAGGCTCTCACAGGGAGCAAATTGGTCAAGCAATGGCCATGACTCATCCAGATGGCTGACACCGAAGAAAGAGCCACAAGGTGCCGTACAAGGTTCCAGGGTAAATCCTGAGGGGATTTGACTGACCTTATCAGACAGAAAATGTTACATTTTTAGTTATATAGCTCTTGGTTTAACTTGGTCTTAACTATCCAGCAGAAAAGTGTAACCATGAGGTATAAAAAGTAAAGCTGTATTGTTATGCTGAGCTGTAAAAGGCTCAAGTCAACAACTTCGGAAAATTGTCAGTTGTGCTGATAACTCAGTACTATTATGGACTCAGTATATTGGGTTATTTTGTTGAATTCAAGTACCTGCAATCTTTAGACTGGCATCAAGTATGAAAAGGTCCTTTAAAGTCTTCTCCAAATATAGCTTCTCTGACAGCAACGGAACACTCATCTCTGGCAAAACAAAACAAAAAAGAGAGATAAAAATAAAGGTCAATTTTGTTGTGAAAACAATACATATGGATATAGAAGATAGCTAGGATAGATATACAGCTACTTTCTCTTATTTCAATGTGAAGAAAGGTTTTTACTAATTTTGTTTAGACAAGATATCATGTCTGCATCTTGTACTATGAATAACTACTATGAAAACAACATGCAATGTATTAATTATTGTAGCTATCTTACTAACTTGTTTTGAAACTGTTTCATTGCTATTTTACCTTTTTTTCTCATTAAAACGAATTAAAATATTTAAAAAGGCTCCAGTTTTTCCTTCTTTACAGCTGAGCAGTACTCCACTGTGCAAAAAGACCACATCTTTCAACATCTTTTGTCTTAAAAGAAAGATAACAAGAGTGCCACAGGAATGACAGTGTTCCTTGCAACAGTTAAGCCAACAATTTCACAGACTTTACCGTTACTTAAGACTGGAAACAAATGACTGGAACGTGTGCTCATACATTTACAACTTTAAACACTATGTACCTTCCTCCCCAACACCAGATATGATCATTTTGTTCTCATCTAGGAAGAAAATAAAAAACAACACCATTGCTAGATTATTGGCATGTGGACCGCAAGGTTGTTACTAATTTTAAACGCCATCCTGGCTTTCTTCTGTCAAATGATTTGATTGTGGATTCCATTCTTTCACCGACAGCTGGTGTATTCCAAATCAATTAATCAACATGCATTTATCAAGCACCTGCCATGTGATCAATGTCATTCTTGGAAAATGCATGCTGATTAAATTCTCTGTAAAACAGTTAGAAATGTGTATCTTATTTTTGCTCTGCTCTCACTCCCACCCTCCCAATTCATGCAAATCCATTCCAAAATCCAATAAATACTTCTCTATGTGCCCACTTATTATTCTGAATTATATACACTATGCTTTATTTTGTTAAGAGTTGTTAACATCCTGAACAATTAGGATCTTTTTCCCATAAATGTATAGATTTCTGACTGAGTATGCGCTTTTATGTATCTCCTTTTAAGAAAATTTATTTGCTAAGATTTTTCTTCATTTATGTAATAACATCACAAGCAACAGAAAACAGCTTGAGCTGGCCTAAGCAGAAAAACAAAATACAGTGGAAATACATTAGTGTCTCTCTTAGAATCCAAAGAACTGAATGACTAACTACGAAGAGCAGCAGCTACGGAAGCTCTGGGAACCCTGACACTTCTGCTACTCACCAGACCCGGAGCCCAACTTCTCCAGTCTCGTTGTATCACAGCTCAAATTCAAAATCCTGAGAGAGAGAAGCTGCCTGGCGTGGCTGCGTCTGGGGACACCGCTGCTGCTCCCGCCGGCTTTGCCTGGAGGCGCTGCTCGTGCCCCTCGGCTGCCCAGCAAGGAAGCCACGGCCGTACTGCCGTGAGCACTGGGAGTATGGTTAGGAGAACCGACAGCCAAACTTTAAATTTTATTTATTTATGAATTCAGATTTTTAAAACTGAAGCAATGTAAAGTATCTTTACATTACACAATTTTATCATTTTGGCAGGACTACATTTTACTTTAACCATCAAACTTTGCCATCTAAATTGGATATGATGGGGCTGGTGAGATAGCTCAGCAGGCCGAAGTGCCTGCTTACGCAAGCCCGGGGACCATAGTTTGATCCTCCGCACCACGTGCCACACCAGCCCTGCCCACAGGGCAGGCTGAGCCAGCCACAAAAGAATAAATAAATAAAAATAAATTGGGATGCGCTGTCAATATAAAATATTCACTGAAATTTGAAGACAGTATTTTCAAAGTAGGTTATTTTATTAATAGTTATATTTTAAAGATTATGTTGAAATTATATTTTGGACATGGCTTAACTAGGAAATTTATTGCATCCTTTTCACTTTAAGAAATATAACTACTATTGTTGGAAATATTTCTATTACCAGGAAATTTCAGCATATGCATGTGGCTCATGGTCTGATATTTTGCTTGGATAGTGTTACTATTAAAGCTATGGAAGTTTTGTTTCTAAGGGCTTGGGGAAGTTCTGAGAGACAGATGCAGCTTCTGAGCAGCACAGAGATCCTCAGAAGGGTTAACTACGCAGTACAAAGTAACATGCAGAGATTTGAGGGACAGCATAATGTACCCAATGAACAGTGCGATACAGGTCTCAGTATTATTTGACTATTTTATTGCGACATCATTATATCATTAAGGGTGTTTGAAAACTGTTATTTCAGACTTTAATGTTCAGTATCATAAATATTTATCCAGTCAACCAAGCCCTTGTCCTTATGAAGCTAAAAATCTAGTAGCAAAGAGATAACAGATAGACAAAGACATAGCTCAAATATTAATATATGCTCTAAAAATAATAATAGATAAGGAAAAAGAAAATGACAAAAGATGTGGTTTATCTGAATGGTTTGGGAAGATGGTAACCAAGTGTCACTGACTGGAAAGAAATTCAGGAAGAGTCACGTGACTGCCAGGAAAAGGAGCTTTCTGGAGGAGAAGGAATTAGCCGGCCCATTTCAGGATCCTCAAGGAAGTTTCTCAGGCAAAGCACAGAAAGAAAAGGGGGAAAAGGAAAATGAAGTTGGAGTAAGGAGTCTGAAGGCAGACCGTGCAGAGGCCTCAGGATGCCACATCCGTGGGAGCTGTAGTGCTGAGAGCAGGGAATGGAGTGCTCCCACTTAGGCTGTTGATTCCACAAATCATGCAGATAAGACCTGAAATTTTGTGGCTTAATTTTTTCTGTAGAATTGATATGGGGGGGGGATGAAACTCCCGACCTGAAAGGTACCTGGGATGAGTTCCTGCTCTCTAAAACCAAAGAATGAATTTTAGGAAGAAATGGAGGTTAAGAGCAGAATATATTTATTGGAGGAAAGAAAGCTCCTGTCCTAGAGAGGGACAAAAGGGGGACTCGAGGGGGGTGCCCCTGGGAAGCTGTCTCTTCCAGGGACTTTTATAGAATAAAACCATGTGGTGAGGTGCATGTAAACTAGTGGAGAAGACATGGGAACTTGCTTAGGTGGGCATGAGGTGGGACAAAACTATGGTCAACCAATAAGATTACAAGCACCATTGCTCAGGTAAAACTGATTAAATACAGAACCAAATGAGGAAGCAAGTGGACATGAATAATGGACAGGGTCTCTTCCTGTTGGGGGTTGGGCTAGTGATACTTTGGGGCTCTTTCAACATGATTGATACCTATTTAGAATATCAATACTAATTGATGCCTATTACTAGGAAAGTCTGAGACTGCATGTGTTTACTTTTATCTTGATGTGGGGCCTACAGTGGGGAGTGTCTGTTTCTTCCAAAGTTGCAAAGTCACTTTGTCTTCCATCTTGTCTCCTTGAGGGCCTGGCCCTGTCTGATTGCCTATACTATTTCTATCTTATTCACTTGCAACAACAAACTTTTTCTTCATAGTTATGTAAAATTATTATCTCTTATTATGTGTCCTTTCTTTACACTTATAAAACATTAAAAGAATTGTGAAACATAATCAGAATTTGCAACAAATTATTTGAAAAAATAAATCCAGAGCTACTCCTTTCTCAGTTAATTTCAATCCTGAAAGTTTTCTATGTCCTTTACCTGAATAAAATGTTCATATAAGTGAACTGTAGGACACAATTCTTTGCCTAAAGGAGCCAATTGTATTCATAATAGAAATCTTCGTAATGAATTCTTTTAAAATTTCTGAAATGTAAAACTTAAAAAAACAGTAATTTACTGAAATGCGTTAACGTACAAAGAAACAAAACCCATAAGAACAGCTTGAAGAGTTCTTCAAATGAATGAACACACAAATTCCTGAAACTTGCAAAATGTGTACAGAAATAATCTATATACACACATTATTAGTTGCCAACTCCATAAAAACTATCATCACCTTTTAAGGCACATGTCCTCGGTGACCATGTCTTTAAATTTTTCTCTGTCTCTTCCTCTCTCCCTCTCTCTCTCTCTGTCTGTCTCTCTCTCTCTCTTTCTCTCATCTTTTATTTATTTGGTACAGAGTCTTGCTACACAGCTTGGACTCCTAGTGATCCTCCTGTCTCAGCCTCCCTAGCACTGGGATTACAGATGTTGCCACCACGTCTGGTTTTGGTGGCCAACATGGCATGTGGTGCTGGGGGTCAAACTTAGGTCCTTATACTTGCCAGGCAGGTACCTAGACCACCAAGCTATCTCCCCAGTTCCTAAATTTCTCTTGTTAAGAAGCTACCAGTGAAAAATAAATAAATAAATAAATGATAAATGATAATTTTTTAAAGGGCAGTGCTGCCTGGCAAGTGTAAGGTTTTGAATTCAATCCCCAGTTGCAAAAAATGGGAAGAAAAGCTGCCAGTGATACTGGATTGGACACACTGACAGCTTCATTTTAACTAAACTATCTCTTTTGACTCCCAATCTCCAAATAACAGCAGCATTCTGAATTACTGGTTATTAGGACTTCAGTAATGAGTTCTGCCTATAACATGCCTTTTATAAGAAGGTGAATAACATAATGTCCCTGAAAGTGATGACAGTGGGATGTGTTGCCATGGAAATGTATAATATTAATTGATATGAAACTATATAAAATTAATATGTTAATTAGTCAAGTATCTTGAGAACATAGAGGAGAGAATACAGTTTCTGCTCTGTGCAGAAGCTCAAAATCAAAGCTTCACAAAGGACATTAAGCTCGAGATAGGATCACAGGACCACTAGATGCCATTCGCCTTGTGCCAGCACACATGGTAGCAGTGCTTATGCTATGGAATCGCGACTAAATATAACATATATGAAAAAGTGATTATGAAGCAATGAGGCGCTATTATATAACATCATATTTTTCTTCTGTTAATTAACAAATTACATTACTATATTCCTTATTCCTCCAGAAAATGAATTGCTAAATGAAAATCTAAATACATAATATCTTCATTTGCTTTCTCTGTTCTCTACTGCTTAACAAAATATTTTGTTGTTCCTCATTGCATTTGCCCTATGACTTTGATTTCTTTGGGTGTTAAAAAATAAGTAAGTCTTGGAAGGTTTTCTTGTGCAATGGAGACAGAGAAGAAGGGAGAGAAAAAGATCAAAGAGCACCTTCTATAGGAATTTTATAAGTCAGCCTATAATTGATAATAGCATCTAAAGAGAACTATTAATTATGGCATAAACTAGATGGAATATATACCTAGCAAAGTTAGTTTTGGGTTGAATAAGTCTTAGATGAACTTCAAGTAGAATGTTTTACAGCTCTTTTGTTTTAAAACCTAAAATATTATTCTCAAAATGACAGATTTATAAATTTATTTTATTTTTAACTGCCATAATACAAGTTTCTTATATAATAATCCATACCTGAAAATAATGTAAAAATCTTCCACAAGTCTGAAACTACATGTACATCTAAAACTGTAAAATGAACCGGGAATCAGCTTTAATCCCTGATTCCGCATGCTGTGCTGACCCCGTGCAGCGTGCCAGCCACTGCAACTGGACGCAGTGCTGCACACCTGCAGTCCCAGCACTGTCGGGACTGAGCAAGGAGGATACTACGAGTCTGAGCTGCATATTGAGACCTTGTTCCAAATACATAAATTAATATAGATTAAAACTGTAACCTAACTTTACTTTCCCCCAAACGACCCTAGATATTACTCCTAGACAGAATGGGTCTTTGACAAACATTCTGCCCTCTAGAGAAGTTTGTTAGAAAAGAGCCTGACTGTAAAGTCTTTTGTGGTTTCTGTGGCTGGAATATGATGCCTGGGTCAGACTTATAATGGATTAATAGTTTACGCCTATGTGGCTCTTATAGCTGTCATGGGAATAAAATCCTAACCCTACTAATTATATTAGGAAAGAATGAGACTGTTTTCCATTAAAAGTTAGAGTGCTTTGAGTGTTAGCGTTTCATCTTTCAGTTCTTCCTGCTGTGATAACAACATCTTGTAGAAAATGTGTGAAGCTATATATAGCTTAAGTGTGCCAAACAGATAGCAGAGCCTCTTCTTGGAGGGACTGATCATCACAGTAAGAGTGGCATCTTAATGAACAGCTTATCTTAAATATGAAAATGCCACACTTTGCAATTGTCATAGCTTAACTGGATATGGCTTGTAAAGCTACTTTGTTTTAAAATTTAGAAAGTTAAATGCAATGTACTATCTTGGATTGGATCCTAGAGCAGAAAATGAACATTGGTAAATGTTGAGAAAGAACAATATAGTCTGGTGTTTAGTTAATAACATACAAATATATATTACTTAAATTAGTTAATAATATACAAATGTTAATTTTCTACTTTTGATAAATATATCTTAGCTGAATTAGCACTGTATATCTCAGGCCATTATCAAGCTTTCCATTTCAGGTTTTTTTTAAGACATGGTCTGAGTAGCCCAGGCTGGCCTTGAAGTCATAATCCTCCTTCCTCACTCTCTCAAGCATTGGGATTACAGGCATGCACCACCATCCAGCTCTTGTACTCTGGTTATGATTCTTCTTATTCTGTTTGAAACCATCTTTTTTGTTTTGTTTTTTTAATTTTTTGAGACAGAATCTCCCTATGTAGTTCAGGCTGGCCTTGAACTCACTCTGTAACCAAGGCTGTTCTTGCAATCACAGCAATCCTCCTTTCTCAGCCCAAACTCACAAGTGCTGGGATTATAGGCATGCATCACCACACTAGGATTCACCTTGCAATTTTTATTCTTTAAAAAAAATACATGATCTCACTTGGTAGTCCAGGCTGGCCTTGAACTCACTGTGTAGCCCAGGATGGTCTCAAACTCATGGAAATCCTCCTGCTCTCACCTCTCAAATGCTGGGATTATACGCATGTGCCATCATGCCTGGCACCTTGTAATTTCATTTATAGTTTTAACTTTGAAGATTTGTATTTGAAGTACTAATTTCTTTTTTTCCATAATTTTATTGAAGAGCAAATAGCAATGAGTCAGTTTCAAATCAAATTAGTAGAACAGATTCAATAATTAATACATTGCATATTGTTTTCATAGTGTTTTGTTGTCGTACAAGGTGCATACATGATATTCTCTTTACAAACACTATTAGAGCAGATGCCTCTATTCAATGAATTAAGAGAATATAGCTGTATACTTATTTTTTAAAGCTGACTTATAGTACAATTTCAATAATTAATACTTTCTACATTGTTATCTTCCTAGTGGTTATCCATAGTATAAGAAGCAGACAGGATATCCTGCCCAAAGACTATTAGTGCAAATCTTTATTCTCATAGAATTACATGAGAGTACTGCATATTTATATAACTGTACTGTTTATACAAACACAGAATGGTCCTTCCTTTGTATCCCCCCCTTTTTTTTGTTTAGTCTTGTCAGAGATAGGTATTCTATTGTCATTCAGTTATTACAGGAGCTTGAATTCAACGAAACAATCCAACATGGTCCAGCAGTCCACAATAGTAGTGGGTTATCCAAAGAAGTTGTTGACTAGTATATTATTATGGCTTTATTTTATGTACCTCATTTTTATACTTTTCTGCTGGGTAGTTAAGACAGAGATAGAGCAAGACCTATATAACAAAAAATGTAACTTTTGTATCTGATGAGGTCAGTGAAGTCCTGTCAGGGTTTATCCTGTAACCCTGTACCTCACTTTGTAGATCCTTTGTCAGTGGATCTTCCATTTCTCCAATTTCTGATCTGTAAACTGAGGTTGTTAACCATCTAGAAGAGAAGCTGATTATTACCCTGCAATATATGCAGTTCAGTTTACCCTAACTAACTGTCTAAATTCTTTTTAGTTGTTGTTATACCTTTCTATTTGTATTTCTTCTTTTGATTTCTTATACTAGGGAGACTATATGATATTTGCACATGTGGTTCTGATTTATTTCACTCATGAGTATATGTTCGAGTGGCATCCACTTAAATATGAAGGCTTCAAGTTTATCATTCTTTATAGCTGAGTAATACTCCATTATATAAAAATACAACATTTTTTTCAACCATTCCTCATGTGACAAGCATCTTGATTTTTTCCAAGATTTGGCTATCACAAATTGTACTGCTATAAACACAAGTATACACTATGATATGATGTTTTCAGTTCCTCTGGGAAAATTCCCAGTAGAGGCATAGCCGGCTTGAATGGGATTTCCAGTAGTAGATTTGTGAGGAGTTTCCACACTGATCTCCACAATGGTTGTACCAGTCTACATTCCCACCAGCAGTGGAGAAGTGTTCCCTTTTCCCCACATCCTCTCCAACATATGTTGTTGGTTGATTTATGATAGCCATTCTTTCTGGAGTGAGATGGTATCTCAGTGTTGTTTTAACTTGCATTTCACAGATGGCTAGCAATGTGGAGCATTTTTTCATATATTTATTCACTTCTTTAATTTTGTCCTCTGAGAAGTGTGTACTCATCTCAGATGCCCATTTCCAGATTGGGTCTTTAAATTTGAGGGCCCTAATGTATCTTAGTTCTTTGTAAATTCTAGAGAGCAAAACTTGGTCTGAGTGCTTATTAGTTAGGATTTTTTCAAAATTTGTGAGTTGTCTTTTCACTTTGTTGATAATTTCTTTTGACATGCAAAAACTTCTCAATAAGAGTTGGTCCCAGTTGTTAATTCTTTCAAATGTTTCCTGTGCAAATACATGTTTGTTCATGAACTCTTTGCCTACCCCTATGTCTTCAAGAGTTCCTCCTACTTTCTCTTCCAGGAGATTGAGTGTTTCTGTTTTAATGTTTAGATCCTTAATCCATTTTGACTTTAATGCATGGTGATACACCTGGGTCAGGTTTTAGTTTTGGGCATATAGAAAGCCAGTTTTTCCAGCACCTTTTGTTAAAGAGGCTATCTTTCTTCCAGTAAGCGTGTTTGGCCCCTTTGTTGAAGATCAGGAGGCTGAATGTGTTCGTAGAGGCCTCTGCATCTTCCAATCTATTCCATTGATCATCAGGTCTATTTCATTGCCAATGCCATGTTGATTTTATCACAGTAGCTTTGTAGTATAACTTCAAGTCAGGAATTGGGATGCCTCCTCCCTTGTCTTTGTTGTCCAGGATTGCCTTTGCTATTCTAGGTCTTTTCTGGTTTCAAATAAATTTTTAAAGTACTAATTTCTTTTTAAAAATAACAAGTAAGATTGTAGTTTGTAATCTGCTTCAGCATATATTCCCACTCCTCCCTTCACTGTTTTACTCTGTTTCCTCAGAGGTGGGCACACAACCAATCAAACATAGTAACCCTCTCTGTGAAGAACCTTCAAAGTATGATGATGCAAATATAGAGATGCTAGGAGGAAGCCCTGCCAGACCGGAAGGGACACATTTGAACCTAAGTCATTTGCCCAAAAGAGTGGCAGCACACAGGGAGACCAATTTGCTTCAGGCCAGCAGGTCAGGACCACCAAGAGTCAGATAATTCTCACTGAACTCTGAAAAAGCTAAACACTGTGTTCCAACTTAGAAGTAATACAAAAGATGGAAGCAAGAGACATGTGAAGAAACTGGTTAAAACGTATGAATTAGAGAACCCTGCTTCTTTTGCCCCTTTCTCTCAATGCTGCTGTTCCTTGCTAAACACAATTAAAACTCAGACCTGTGGCAAAACACCACCCAGGGAGATACAGCTAGGGACAAGTGAGTAACCCCTTATGACCGTTTAAAGGATGAGTAAAACTGAGATCTGTTGCTAAGAGACAGGAAAGGCAAGGAAAAGGCTCTGGTGTTTGTGCCTTGTCTATGAAATCCCTAGGTATAAAAAGGGCAAAAATCCAGCTGAAGTCTGAAGGGAGTCACATTGCCAGAAAACCCCAATTCAGAAAAAGCTTGTGATTGTTCCAAGCTAGGAGAGTACTCAGGCTCCATAACCAGACCAACTAGAAGTTAGCAACTAAGATAGTACAGACCTGGGACACGATGGGCAAACAGGATTTCCCTCTCCTATGTGCAGATCCATGTCAGCAAGGCTGAGCCCTCGAAGAGCATATCCTACTGTCAGAAGCAAATTTGGGTGACATTTACATGTCAAGACCGTGAGGAGCATCACTGCCACCTGGCCAAAGGAAAGAAAGCATCTGCCCCAGAGCTCCTGGACTCTAATAAGACAGTACGGTTACTGAATGAGACTGGACTATCGCACTGAGAGCTGCACCATACATGAGCATGTTGCATGAATTTCAATAAAAACCTTTCTTTTGGCACCACATGTATGAAAAGGCAAGAGTATGGACGATGTGATGACAGTGAACTGTGATATTCTTTACTGCCCGTTATCTTTCTTAATTTGATTGACATCATGCTATTTATTTTCTGCAGGGCCTGGGCTTCTGTTTGGGATAGATATGGGTATATGTCACAAGCCCATCCAATCATAAGGCTTCCTTCTCCACACACTGTGATTAGTCTGAGGGTGGGCATGGGGCGGAAGTAGGGCTTTAGAAGTTCTTCTCTAGAACTGATATTGAGATATCGGGATGTGAGGTCTCTTTCCACTGGGATTCCTAAAACAGATGATGTAAGCCTAGAGCTGTGGGCAACCTACTTCTCTAGCAGCCTGAATGATAGGAAAAATGAGGTTGTTACACAGAGGAGTCTGCACTGAGACGTGGGGGTTGGGAGACTTAATGATATAATTTCCATCTGGGCCTGAGCCCACATCCATTCATGCTTCTCCCTCTCCACACTCTCCCTCTCTGCCTCCTCCTCTCCTTACTCCTTAATTCCTGTTTTTTGGCAAAATCAGAGCTGTAGTTATGCCGATTTCAAATGAAATGCCCATTTTTATTTTTCTAAATATAAAAGCAATACATATTCAGTATAGTAGAAATTTGGGAAATATAAAGAAATGTACCCTCGCACTTTAAGTAAGCCAGGTTAGCATTTTAGAGTTTTCACTGTACTTTAAATGCTCACTTTTTAGTTATTATCATAATAGATTTATTTTATATAGTTGTGACCATAACAATGTATTTTACATAGTTCATATTATAATAATATGTAAGGTAATATAGTGGTTCTTCTATTTAACATAACATCTTTTCAAGTCTTTAAACAACATATATATATATGTATATATATATATATATATACATATACATATATATGTACATACACACATCATAATTTTTAAAATTTTCTCTACTATTTGGACAATCTAAAAATATTACCATTTTAGATTTTTAACCTTAATATTCATTTTCAAAGACATAATTACTGGGGCTAAAATCTAGAACATTTTACAGGCTTCTGATATTTTTATACATGATTCTTATTTAGAAAAATACAAGTTTATCCATATAAAAAATTTGTCCTTCATAGGCATTTAGGATTAATCACATAAACAGAAGTAAGTAAGAGAAAAAAACTATCTCCCCAGCCCTAAACCACCTTATTTTGAAGGTAAGGATAAAGAACCAAATCAGAAAGGCCATTTTAAAAGTATGTTTCATGCCCTTCAGATTATTTCCCAGCTCAGTTGTTCCATAATGATACGTGACTGCTATGGCGTTGGAGGCTGCAATAATAAGCTCGCCAAGTAGAGGGTCTGCACTCGTAGAAGAGCACGGCAGCTAGCACTGCGCCAATTCTTTGTTAAGGACTACACCTAGTTGTATAGGAAACAACAAAAACAGAGACATCTGGAAGGAGAATCTGCAATGATCACTGGAATTAAGTGAAACTGGCTTTGAATCCCAACTTCCTGAGTCCCTGGTTGGATGATCTGGGGCAGTTTACCTATTCTCTCTATTTTATCATCTGTAAAATGGTATATCCACTAAAATTTGACTTAGCTTCCAGAAAGAAAGAAGTATCTTTATTTTTATTTATTTATTTATTTTTTGCAGAACTGGGGATTGAACTCAGGCCCTTGTGCTTTCCAGGGAAGCACTTATTCCACTGAGCCATCTCCCCGGCCCCTCAGAAAGAAAGAAAAAGAAAAAAAATCTAATAAGATCTGGTTAAACAAGATAGAAGGCATTTTTCAACCTAAGAATCCAGAGGTCGGTCACCTAGGGATGACGTGGGCTCTGCAGCCTCGGACATACAGGCTCCTGCTCTGCTGTGTCGGTCTAGTCCAGGCTGGCTT
>PVKA01004522.1:86133-98376 GCA_004027165.1 Ctenomys sociabilis
TAAAAAAAAAAAAAAAAAAAAAAAAAAAACCTACATGCTCAGCTAAAATATTCAATCTACATGCAAAAAAAGGATATAGTGAGGAGAGAGTAGTAATCTCTGCCATAGCTAGGTTGATAATTTCTGACCTCTCCTATGAGGCACTGAGGAAACAAGCAGTATAGTCACTGTTCTCTTAATGCTGCTTTACTGACAGATTGGGACTTTCTTCTAAAGACATAATTACTTTTTCCTTTTTGTCTCTTCAGAACTTTGCTTGTAGCTCTCTAAAGGCTTTTAGCACATGAGAGCTTTTACTTATTCCATGTGGCTTGAGATTTTCCAGGCTGAGAGTGCAAATGTGGTCACACTACCTTTACAAAACACAGTGCTCTCACTTGAATATAGAGGGGCCACAGCCTCTTGCATAATCTCCAGTCTGTAAATCTCCAAAAGGATCTCATGTATTTAAGACAGCAGCACAGCTACGTTCTCCATCTGCAATACCATGTTTCCCCATGGTGCTTTGCACTCCATAGGCTGGCTTCTATTTGTCTGAAAAGGTTTTGTTTGTTTTTTACATTTTTAATGCATTGAGATAAACCAGGCATGGTAATACGTAATTCCAGCACTCTGGGAGTTCAAGGCAGGAGGAGCACAAGTCTGAGCCTCATTGGAAATAATAAGGGCTTAGCAAGCCCTGTCTCAGAAAAGTAAAAGGGCTGAGGACATAGCGCAGTGCAAAGGCCCGGGCTTCAATCACCCATGCCACAAAAAAAAAATTGAGATGAAATTCAGGGAATAAAAAGCAATATACAGATTGCATTATTATTTGAATGTTCAACAGCGTGTAGTAGTATAGTCGTGATGCTGCGCAATGCTCTATCTAGTTCCAAAACACCTCACATTTTTAACCCCACTCCAGAGAAGAGGCTCATAAATAATCGTTCTTCAGGGCCGGCGGTATAGCTCAGCAGACTAAGCGCTTGCTTAGGTAAGCGCGGCGGCAAGGGTTCAATTCCTGGTTCCGCATGCCCCGCCGGCCCCGCCTTTGGGTGTGCTGAGTCGGAGATGGAGTCCAGGCCCAGGCGTGGTGGTGCCGCCTGTAATCCCAGCCCTAGGGCGGCAGGAAGCAGGAGGATCACTGCGAATGTGGGCTGCATAGTGAGACTTTGTCAAAAAAAAAAAATCATAAATAATCACTCTTCATACCCCTTCTTCCTCCTTTAGCCTACACAATCTCTAGTTGGCTCACTTTCTCTCCAATGACCTATTCTGGGTACTCGCACACATGCAGTCACACCCTAAGTGACCTTTTGTGTCTGGCCACTTCCACTTACAGTAAAGCTTTCAAAGTTCATCCATATTGTGGCAAGTAACTACTAAAGTTCTTGAATAGGAGAAAATAATGTCCCTTTGTATGGATTACACCACAGTTTATTTATTTATCCATCAAGTAACAGCATTCAGGTTGTTTCCATTTTGTAAGTATCGTGAATAATCCTGCATTTATCTAGAAATATTTGCTTGCATACCTGCTTCCAAATTTTTTTCAAACATATGATTAGAGGTGGAATTGTTGGGTTATTCTATTTGTAACTTTTTGAGGAACTGCAAAACTATTTTCTATTGTGCCTGTACCATCTCATATTTCTCTTCTATTAGTACATATGTTTGCAGTAACAATGATTGCAATCATCTTGAGAAGTTGTATACAACAAACTTCTTTTTACTTCTCTTTCCCTTCATCTCTCTCATCTTTATATTTCTACCTTCCATCAATATGTGAAGGTCCCAAATTGCCCACATACTTGCCACCACTTACTTTCCATTGAAGAAAAGAAAGAAACTATGAGGGCTGGCCAGATAGCTCAGCGACTAAAGTGCCTGCCTAGGCAGGTGCAGCAACTGGGGTTCAATCCCTGGCACCACATGCTGTGCCAGCCCCACCCCTGGGGCACCCTGAGAGAGCAACTGAGACTGGGTGTGGTGATGCGTGACTATAATCCGAGTTCTTAGGAGGCTGAAAACAGGAGGATCACTACAGATCACTACTGATCTGTATAGTAAGACCCTATAAACCCTGTACTAAAATACATTAAAAAAAACAAAAAAGAAAGAAACTATGGCCAATCTAGAAAATGTGGGGTAATAGGTTATAGTGGTTTATCTGCATCTCCCTAACGACCAGTGATCCTGTGCATCTTTTCCTGTGTTTATTGACCTTTTCATATATCTTTGTAGAGAAATGTGTGTTTAACTCTTACGTCTGTTTTTAAACCGAGATCTTTGTCTTTTTGTTGTTGAGTTGTCTTTCTACTTATAATCTGGATACCAGGCCACAACATGATTTACAAATATTTCCCCACCCTTTGGGTTGTTCTTTATCTCTTGATAGTGTTCTTTGATACATAAAATTCTAACTTTGATGAAATCCAGCCTAATTTCTTTCTTTTGTTGTTTGGGATTTTCAAGTCATATCTAAGAATCTATTGCTAAATCCAAGGCTGCAAAAAAGATCTTTACAGTGAGCTCTTTCATTCATTTTGAATTAATTTTTATATATGGAATGAGACAGGGTTTCATTTTAGTTTTTTCATGTAGATACCCAGTTCTTCATCCCTGTTAAAAGACTTTATTCCTGAATTTAGTTATTTTGGCACTCTGATCAAATGCTAGTTAGCCGAAGGTATTTCTGGACTCAGTTCTATTCCACTGATCTCCTGTGCTGCTATCACAATGTTTTGATTACTGTGACTACGTGGTAAGTTTTGAAATTGCACAATGTGAATCTTCCAACTTTGCCCTTTTTCTCAAGATTATTTTGATTGAGATTACACACAAATTTGAAGATTGCTTTTCTGTTTCTACCACAAAGGATTGGGATTTTGACAAGGATTGCTTTGAATCTGTTGACCAGTATGGAGAGTAATGCAATCTTGAGATATCTTTCCACTTATTTAGTTCTTCTTTAATGTATTTTAGCAATGTTTTATAGTTCTATAGTTTACATCTTAGTAATTCTGCTCTTCTTTGATTAAACTTATTCTTATTTCATTCTTTGACTACAACTATAAAGAATTATTGGGGACCGGGGAGATACCTCAGTAGAATAAGTACTTGCCTGGCAAGTTCAGGGCCCTGGTACCACACACACAAAAAATTATTGTTTTCCTAATTTCTTTTATATATTGCTTGTTGTAAGTGTATAAAAATAAAAAGTTTCAGTATTTCATCACTGAGAATGCTGTTACTTTTTCATATTTATTTGTTAGAAAGTTGAGGACATTCTTTTCCATTTGCATATTGTTGAGTGTTTTATCAAGAAAGGGTGTTGGATTTTGTCAAAGGTTTTTATTATATCAACTGATACAGTTGTATGCTTTTCCCTTCATTTTATTAATATGGCATCACATTAAGTAATTTTCTTATGTTTACTCATCCTTGAATTTCTAGACTAAGCCACATTTGGTTGTTCACAGCACATAAGCTTTTGGGTACACTGTCAGATTTGGCTGTCTAGTATTTTGTTGAGGATTTTTGCATCTATAATCAGAAATGAGATTGATGTACAGTGTGTTTATGTCTTTGGCTTTGATACCAAGATAATACTGGTCTCATAGAATGAGTTTCGGGATTTCTTCTTCTATTATTTGGAAGATCATGAAAAATGCTGTTAATACCCTTTTAAATGTTTAAGACAACTCAGTAGTGAAGCAATCTGTCTCTGAGCTTTTGTTTTCTGAGAATTTTGGGGTTTTTTGTTTTTGTTTTTGTCTTACAAATTCAGTGTCTTTACTTGTTTGTTCTATTCAGAGGTTTTACTCCTTGAATAAGTTTTGCATAGTTTATGTATTTTATTTTTTAAAATAATATTAATTTTAAAAATTTATTTATTTACTTGGTACAGGGTCTCACTACACAGCTCAGACTTGTAGTTATCCTCCTGTCTCAGCCTCCCCAATTACAGGTGTAAGCCACCATGTCTGGTTTTGGTGGCTGGCACAGCACACCCAGGGTTATAAGCCACTGTGTCATGTGTCTGGGCATTGAACCCAGGTCCTTTCACTTGCCAGTCAGGTGCTTAGACTGCCAAGCCATCTCCCTACCCAGTTTATGTATTTTTTAGAAATGTGTCCATTTCCTCAAAGTTATCCATTTTGTGGCTTACAACTTTTATGATATTCTCTTATACTGTTCTTAATTTCTATAAATTGGAAATATTGTCTCTTCTGAACAAAATTTTAGTTTACTGTGGTCATGTTCAAATATATACAAAAATAAATAGGCAAATAGTTTAATACATTTCTATATACTTATTATCAAGATAAAAAATTATCAAGGGCTTGTCACATTTGCTTTATCTCTTTCTCAATTTTCTTCTCTTCTCTCATGCAATCTAGATATAAAAGGGGCCAATCCAACTCTGTATTAGGAGCAAGGAGGTATTTTTAGGAAGGTAACAGAACAAATGTGAGCTTGTGAATATTAATTTCTTGTTGGCCCTGAAAGCCTCTCTTTCGTTTACCAGCTCCCCTGCCTCTTATCCAATATTAAATTCCCAGTCAAGTTTTCCTGCTAGAGGTGATCCACAGCCAATTTTAGTCACCTGGGAACTTTAAAAAATATATTGATGTCTGAGTCCTACCCCAGAGGCTTTAATTTTATTGGTCTGGGTTATAGTCTGGGCATCAGACATTTTTAAAAGGTGATTGTAATACACAGCTGAGACCAAAACTTCTGCTCTAAAATAAAAGAGTCTCAATTCTATTTTCCATTTGTAATGCACCACTGAGTGTTTTTTGCAAGATATTGGAGACCAAAGACTGTGAGATCTTGCTGTTTAGTTTCATTGATATTTACAAATAAGCAGTGAATTTAAGCAAGGATTTAAACTCTCCAGTCTAGCCACGGTGGAGATGAGTTCATCAGTCAACTCTAGGATCTGCTGATCTTAACTTGAAATAGAACTGAATCAGGAAAAGAGGAACACGGTTAGGAGTCAGACACAAAGACATGACTGACTCTGTATTCAGTTTTGCTCTTCAGGGCTTTAGTTCAAGGCGATGATTTCATTGGTGGCTGTACATTAGAATTACCTGAGGTGATGCATTTTCTCAAGCTTTTCCTCAGACACTGTATTCTGCACCAGAATCACCTGGAGGGCTTGTTAAAACACATTGCTGGCACAGTCCTCGGCTTCTGATTCAGTAGAGCTGCAGTGAGGCCCAGTAATTTGCATTTCGAGCAAGTTGCTAGGTAATGCTGATGTTTCTGGTCTGAAGAGCACATTTGAGACTTAGTGGTTTAGGTTAAGACCTAAGTGTTAGATTTGAAAAACAATTCTCTACGTAATTTCAGTGTGCAGCAGGGTAGAAAATCATTGCCCCAGCACTGTTTACTCTAATTAAGGGGAAACAGAGTACAGAAAGTCCACTTGAATCAAGACACTTCAACTGAATTGATGGATGGATGGACGGATGAATGGACGGACAGATGAAATTTAGACAGTCCTGGACAGTGTCCATAAAGGTCAAACTCTGTGACAGTCAAATTTAACACAGAGTTTGACATTCATGGAAAAAGAAGTAAAATGCTTGGTAAATTTTACTGTTCAGTTTCTGATTTTTAATTTTGTTCAGCAGGAGTAAATTGTTTACTTGTCTGTGGTTAGAGGAAAAAATCTGTTTCCAGAAACCTTAGCTCATACTTTTAATTCTGAATAGAGGAGCTACCCAGAAACTTTTCTATATATCTGATATTATAGGAACTTATCATCCTGGACTGAATATTGCTTTTACCCTGGCTCTTCCTTGACATCAGATAAAACATTTCATAGACGCAAGTAGCTACTATTTCAAATCATTTCCTTAACAGGGAGTCAGTGTAGCCGTGGGGAGCCGTATCTGGGCCCCAGTGTTGGTGCTAGCATGCCTTGTCTGTCGCAGGGCGCACACGTGAAGTTGGTAGGGATGCTGGTACTGGCAAGCAAGCTGAAGACGGATGACGGTCTCAAGGAGTCCCAAACATCAACCAGCCCCTCTGACTGCAGTGGCAGGCTTTCTGTAAGAAATAAATTGCTTGTTAAGAAAGTTGCAAGAGGTTTCAACTCGGAGAACTTGAAACTAATTTACTTAATACATGTGAAGTACTTTTTCCTTACCCAAACAAACTTCGTTGTCTTCAGCTAAGTGCAACCCCAGATGAATGTTATTACCAGGGTGGAAAATTTCAGTGTGAAGCTAACATTCCTGAGGCATGCAACACAGTACCTCTCAAGGTGAAATGCTTGACTGGGATCTGGTACCTCGGCATCACAGAGCCAGGAAAAATATGTCTCCATTTACTAAGAGTTGATGGCACTGGCCGGGCTCCCACACAACATTAAAAGATGTTGTTTGGGGATTAAAATCTACTTAGATTTTTGAATTTTGGTAATTCTCTAATACTGAAGCTACAGAACATTCTTTTCAGCATAAGGAGGACTTCCAGAATCAAGCATAATGCAAGATGTTAAGAGGAGGACAATGGTGGCCCACGACCATGGCACAGATTGTGTCAAATGTGAAACAGCATGAGGTAGGCCTCCTCCCGTTCTCATTCTCTCAGCCCAGTGGGATTGTCCTGGCCCCATGTTATGCTGAAGACCGCGTTATCTGCCCAGCTGCCCACTATGAACAATGCAGCATACATACAGCAAAGAAAAACGTGGTTGGGCCTCCGGAGCATCATCAGCTTCTCTTAACATGTTTACTTTTTAGAAATCATACTGTCTTAGGCTGCCAGCGAAATTCCCAAGATGTTGCAATAAACTAAAAATTGAGGCCAGCACACGCTTGCCTTCCCCGACAGAAATGATGACCTGCACAGGTGATGAGATGACTCACAGACTAGGAATATAAGAAATCTGCGACAAGCAGTAATTAATGTACATTGTCTTAGCCTTCCCTCTGAATACTGGCTCTGCCTAGATGCAAACCTTCCCAGAGTGCAGTCACTCACCAGAGATCTTCCTGAAATGCATATTTTGTTTAATGTAAGCATATTTTGAAACAGTCATAATTTATATAATTTAATGCTTTTAATTCTTCTACTGTCAAAAAATTATTCTATCAATAGAAGAGATGCCGCTAATGTATTTCCCCTGCACTAAACTATTACAGGTCTTGAGAACCAGTGCTTCTAACAGAAATGCCACACATACAGACGGTACTGCACTATTTATGTAGCTTACCAAGACACAGGGAAGAGGCTACTTACATTAAAGATAGCCAGCTATTCAAGGACAGAAAGCACTCAGTGTCTCAGTCAGCTAACACCAAATACGCTGTAAGGACATTCTGATGCAAACGAAATTCTTGCCACCCCATGCAGGTGCAGTCTTCCATCACAGATAGTGTTTGCCGGCATACTCTCAGGCAGTCATTAGCTTAAATATATGGTAAGTGGCTTAATCAAGATTTTTTTAAATTGTGCATTTACTTTTGATAGGTGTGAATGTACCCCCTTAATACAGGTGTGCAATAAATATTTACATAATCTTGGGATACTACTAGCATTTGAGGAAGAACCCTCGTCTTTAGCCCCCTGTTAGTGGCATAGCGCTTCGGGCACCCCATAACCACCCACAGCACTATACTCCCTCCATCCCACGTGTGGATTCAGACAATGTGCCCACGGCCCCTGGGCCACAGAGCTGAGCATCCCCGTGTCCTAAAGCCTTGCTCAGATATTGCCTCTTGCGCACACTAGAAGTAGTCATAGGTATTTGCTAAATTAAAAACCTGGGGAATGCCTCAGTGTAATTCTCTTCTAGCTCTTTGTATGTTTTCCTGCAGCAAATACAAAGAAAGTACTCTTTGGTAGGCAAGAAGAATCCAAATGTGGCTTTCTTAGTAGGGATGGAATTCCCTTCTTTCTTTCAATCCCCTAGAGCCAATGGCTCAGAATTAGATTAACACTACTGTTTCACTAAATTAGCCTGCTTTCAAAGAAAAAGGGTTTTATTTTAAGAACCCATATTTCTGGCTGAAGCTTAATGAATTACATAATACACAGTAAGGAGAGAACAGTTAACAGTAATTTATTATATTTTTCAAAACAACTCAAAGAAAAGATTTTAAATGTTCCCAACGCATTGGGCTTGGGGGTTTAGCTCAGTGGCTCACTGCCTGCCTGGCAAGCATGAGGACCTGAGTTTTATTCTCAGTACCAAAAAAAAAAAAAATGTTCCCAATGCAAAGAAATGATAATGCTTGTGCCAAACATGGTGGCGCATGCTCGCACTCCAAGCACTGAGGAGCCTGACACAGGGCCAGCACGAGACGGAGGCCAGTCTGGCCCACATGGTGAGTTCATCACCAGCCTGAGCTACAAAGTGAGACCCTGTCTCAAAAAAAGTGAACAAACAAGCAAACAAAAAGACATAATAAATATTTGCATGAATCAATAGGCTGATTGCTTTGGTACAGATCACTGTACAATATGCTCAAGTTTTGAATCAAAAAATTAAAACGCAACATTGTTACTGTGATTCATTACAGAAGGCAAGTCTCAAACTCTACACATGCAAACACATGCTACCAAATGGGTCAAAATATGGCAGTCATAGAACAGTTCCTAGAGATCTGATGACATCAACACTCTACTCCCTGTTCCAGGCACTTTGTCAAGCACATTGCAGGAAAGAGCCATGCAGAGGCTGACATACCATATTCTTACAGATCAAGCTAATCTTGCAATCAAGGCAAGTCATTCTGTATTAAAGAGGGTGGTATGTAGTGGAATGCTACTCTGCCATAAAGAAGGGTAAACTTGAGTCAGTGGTAGGAAAACAGATGCACCTTGAGATCGTAATGTTAAGTGCAATAAATCAAACACATAAGCTTAAATATCTCATTTTTTCTGCTGATAAGAAAACCAAAATATAAATAAAGAACAAAATAAAAGATATTAAGAAGCAGAGAGATAGATTTTTGTCAAATGGGAAGAGAATAAAGATATGGAGAAAGGTCAAGGGAGGGGTTAAGAGGGGGCTAAAGAAAGAATTAAGATAATTATATTCCTCTTCCAACTCCTCACAAGGAATGCAATCATTATGTATTGCAAACTTGCTGTACTGCAATATCTCAGATTGCAAATGCTTCTGTTCCCAAACAATTGGGGTCATAAAACAGAACCACTGGGCAAAATCTTGCTTCCGCTCACAAACTCCGCACCAGGTGATGGGTATGAGCAGAACCGTCTTCACGGGAATCATGGGAAGAATTAGGTTCATAACCAAGGCTCAGAATTAATTAAGGAATTATACAATGTGGTATAAGGTGAGAGCAGTTAATACTTTATTTTATTTTTAAAATAACCGAATCAAACATCTTTATGAGTTCAACATTGAATCTAACCATTAAGTCTGGTCCTGTTCTTGTTCAATTTGGTTTGTGACCTGAATCTTGAAAAGAATTAAGTTTGTGAATTGAGGGACCACTGTACTAATGATATTTTTTAAAAAATAAAATTTAAAAAATAAAGGGTCATGGGGAAGCAGACCTGTTCTAAAATTTGGATGCTACTTTTAAATTCTTATTTTCCATTTATGAAGGATGCAAGCACAGCACATTTTGAAAAAACACTCATCTCACTATGAAAACAGTGGAGGTTCGGCTAGTAAAATCTAATGCTAGACTCTAGCCTCTCCTTTGAAGAGTGACCTGCTGGCTGGAAACATTTATCTCCTATCTATTCACTGCTACCTTGAATGTAGCCCCTAATGAAGGTGTTAAAAATGTTAAATGATTGTCTGTGAGGTATGGATTTCTCTCTCTCTCTCTCTCTCTCTCTCTCTCTCTCTCTCTTTCTTTTTTTCTTTCTTTCTTTCTTTCTGAACGACAGGACTGGGAATTGGACTTTCACACTGAATTATATTCTCAGCCTGTTTTATTTTGTTATTATGAGAAAGAGTTTCCCTCACTTAAGTTGCTCAATTTGGACTCAAACTTTCTACCCTTGCACCTGACAAATTACCATATTTTCAGGCATACTCCAGATAAAATATCAGAAACCTTGTGTTTAGGTGTCCTTTAAAAGCATCATGTGGCATGCATGGGGCTTTTTCAGAGGTGGTTGGATCTAAAATGTGTGATTCTGGAATTAATTCATGGTGCACTGCTACAATAGAGGTCATTAGCATTATGGATTCCACACACTCTGGAAGGCTGGATACGATAAAAGGGGCAGAAAGACATTGTTGATGTCCTTGTTGCTTTCGCTACCTTCTGTCTACAGTAAACTTTTACACCTTTGCCATAAGCCATGCTGCCTTGGAGCCAGCTGATTATGGACTGAAGAATCTATGAACTGTAAGCAAAATAAACCTTTCCTCTTTTAACTTTAGAATGCATTAAATAAATTCAAACATATTCAGGAAATTAAGAATACCATTGAAAGCTGGCAAAACCACTTGAATGAAACTGAAGACAGACTTTCAGACCTTGAAGACAGCTTTGCAGCTAGCAATTGTGAAAGAAAAGAGCTCTTGAAAATAGCAAGGGAGGGTCAAGAAGATAGCTCAGTAGAATAAGCACTTGCCTGGCAAGCACAAGGTCCTGAGTTCAATCCCCAGTAATGAAAAAAAAAAAAAAAAATAGCGAGGGACCAGGAAATAACAATTCAACAGCTGCAAGATGATGTCAAAAAAATTTTTTAAAAACCTGATAGATGTCAGGAGTTATCACAAATGACATAAAAAGACTCTTTGTATAAGTAGCTGTTGAAAATATCCCAAGCAAGGGAAAGGAATCTGATATACAATTAAATGAGGCATATATAACTCCAAAATAAATCTACACACAGACACATAATAATCAAAATCCCAGAAATTCAGAAAAAGAACAGACTATTAAAAGATTTTAGAGAAAAGAAACAGAAAGCCATGAAAATAACAGCAAATTTCTCAGCACAAACCATCAAGTCAAGAAGAGCTTGGAGAGAAGTATTTCAGGTCCTGAAAAAATAAACAAAACAAAACTTCTGACTCAGACTGTTGTACCCTGAAAAACTATCTATCAAATTTAATGAAGAAATAAGGCATTCCATGACAAAGAACAACTGAAGAAGTTCAGGACCACCAAACCAACCCGGCTAAGAGTTCTGACAAATATTCTAGAAAGAGACAAAAATGATCAGAACTTCAAGAACAATAACAGAAAGGAACCACCAAGCAGAGCAAGCAATTTGGAGAAGAAAAGTAGGGAACCTATAGCAAAAATGCTAAGACAAACATGAGCCAATATATATCAGTTAGAACCATCAGTGTAAATGACCTTAATTCACCAATCAAAAGAAGCAGACTGTCAAGGTGGGTCAAGAAACAAAACTGAACAATATTCTGTATACTAGAAATACATTTAAAGGGCCAGCCTGACAGCTCAGTGGACTAAAGTGCCTGCTTAGGCAGAGCAAAGCAGCTTGGGTTTGATCCCCAGATGGATCACTATGAGTCTAATCTACATAGCGAGACCCTGTAGACCCTGAACACCCTGTAGATGCTATCCTAAATACATAAAAAGGAAACGTATTTAACTCAAAAGGAAGTTATTGGACTGAAAGTCAAATGATGAAAAACAGTATTCCACGTGGCAGAACCCAGAAAAAAACCAGCATAGCTATTCTGTTCACAGACAATATGAACTTCAAGACAGGCATAATGAAAAGAGATAAAGAAGATCACTATATACTTGTTAGGGGAAAACTGCAAGAGGAAGAGATAATAAACCATCTAAGGCAAATTTTAACAGATATAAAAAATCAAATGAGCCATAACACAATTCTAGTGAGGGACTTTAACACCCAGTGTTGCAAAGAGATAGATTAATTAAACAAAAATCAGCAAATAAATAACAGAACTAAACTAAACTTATGAAGAAATGGACTTAGTAGACCTTTACAGAGCATCCCACCCAACAACATCAGAGTACACATTCTTCTCAGCTGCACATGGAATGTTTTCCAAAATACACCATATACAGCACATACAGCATGCTTAAGAAAATACAAAGGAATTAAAATTATCCCATGCATATTACCTGATCATAGTGCAATGAAACTGGAAATTATTGACAGAAAACAGCAAAACTTGTATAAACACATGGAAATTAAATTGAATTAATTAAAGGGGCCAGGGAGATGACTCAGTGGAATAAGTGCTTCCCTGGCAAGTGCAAGGGCCTGAGTTCAATCCCTGGTTCTGCCAAAAAAAAAAAAAAAAAA
>PVKA01004523.1:0-98271 GCA_004027165.1 Ctenomys sociabilis
TGAGCGAGTGGGAATTTCCCCGATTCCCTGGGCATCAAAGTTCAGTAAGTGTTGAACTCCAGGCCCGCGTGCCTGAGAGACATTTCCCAGGGATTCCCTGCCCCTCCCACCCCCATGGCCAGTGAGAGCTCCAGGCCCACAGGGCCAGAGAAACACTTCCAAGTGATTGCCGGTCCCACCCCAGGGCCCCAAACACTGTGCAGGTCGGCCTGGAGTGAGAACTCCAAGCCTTCCACACCGGAGGGACTTTCCTCAGCAATACCTGGTCCCAAGCCACAGCCCGAAACGCAGTGCAACCTAGCCTGTGAGGGAGGGCTCCAGGCCTGCTGCACCAGAGAGACCTTTCCCAGCTTTCTCAGGTTCTGGCCTGTAGACCCGGACCCAGCACAGGCTGGCTGACCCATTACAGCCTACTCAGTGAATAAGATCATCCACTATCCTTTTGTGAGCCCAAAAGACCCACCAAAGCATAGGTCCACCCACCTAGAGAGCAACCTTCCTGACACAGGAGGGCTGACCCCAGCAATTTTCTGGATCCTCGCCCCAAAGCCAGCTAAGATGGGGAATTTTCATTACTTGCTCTGCATCCCAGTTTGGTTTGTGTTCGCCTGAACAGGGAACCAACAGAGGGGAACCAAAGGAGCTAGAACAAAAAAGGAACTGAACACAACAGCTAGATCCAGGATAGGCATACCTGGATAATCTCAAACTTAATAGACTGGCACCCAAATCTCATAACAAGCTAAGGTTATAGCTGCACCAAAGCTCTACACCAAAGGTCAAAGATCAGTGCTATACAAAATGACAAAGAGAAGGGGAAAAATGCAATCCCAGACATCGAGTCCATCAGGAAAGGCAGAGGACACTAGCTCAGCTGCAACGAATGAAGTAACAGATACAGCAGCAAAGGAACAACAGCAGAAAGCTATAGAGGAAATAAAACGAGAAATAATTCCCCAAATTAAAAAAGAAATATCTGAATACATAGTAGCTGAAATAAAGAATGAATTCCAGAAACATTGGGTGGAAAAACTATGCTCACCCAGAACAAGTGCAGAGAGCACTATTCCAGCTGAAATATATGAATTAACAGCATCTGAAGCAATGAAACAATAGCAGAAAGGTCATGAAGAACTCAAAGCAGAAATAAGTTCTGAAATAAAAAAAGAATTCTTTGAAAAAAAGAATTCTTTGAAATCATAGCATCTGAAATACAGAAAAAAGTCCAGAAATATTCAGAGGAAACCCAACTTGGAAGAAACACTGCAGAAAAAGAATTAATTACCTCTAAAGAAGACATGGATAAAAAAATTGAGGAGATCAGAAATATGATGGATTCTTTGAATGTTCAATACCAAAAAGAAATAGAACACATGAAACACAGTCAAAGAGATATAGAAGAACTAAAAATATTAATCACGGGTCTACAAAACTGTTTGAGTGAAAGTGAAGACAGAGTTTCAGATCTTGAAGATGCCGGAGCTACAAGTGAAAGAGTGAGAAAGGATCTCTTAAAAATGAGAATGCAGGAAACAATAACCAATCACCTGCAAGATGATGCCAGGATGAACAATGTGAGAATAATTGGTATCAACGAGAATGAAGGAGTCAATACAAATGACATAAAAAGAATTTGGGGAGAAATAATCGCAGAAAACTTCCAAACTATGAGGAAACAATCCAACATTCAGGTCACCGAAGCATACAGAACACCAAATAACTTCAACCCAAGTAGAAACACACCGAGACATATAATAGTTAAGATCCCAGAAATTCAACACAACAATAATATACTGAAAGCTGCTAGAGAGAAAAAGCAGATCACATTCAAAGGAGAACCCAACAGAATTACAGCAACAAACAATGAAGGCAAGGAGAGCATGGAGCAGAGTTCTTCAAGTCCTACACGAAAACAAATTCCAGCACAGAAAATTATATCCTGCAAAACTCTCTTTCAAGTTTGATGGAGAAGTGAAATACTTCCACGACAAAGAACAACTGAAGAATTTCATGATAACAAAGCCATCCTTTCACAGGCTGCTGAAAGATGTTTTAGAGAGAGACCACAATGACCAGAACTCCATGAATGAGAATGGAAGGAACCCACTAAACAGGACAGTCAATTAAATACAGGTTACAAAGGAGTAAACAACACCAGGTAAATATCATGGCAAATACAAGTCAGCACATTTCAATTATAACCATCAATGTTAATGGACTCAATTCTCCAATTAAGAGAAATAGACTGGCACAGTGGATTAGGAAACAAAATCCAACAATATGCTGTATGCAAGAATCACACTTAACTCAAAAGGACATTCATAGGCTCAGAGTCAAAGGATGGAAAATAATACTACATACCCAAGCACCTCAGAAAAAAAGCAGGAGTAGCAATTCTGTTCTCAGACAGTCTCAACTAAAAACCAGGAATCATCAAACGACACAGAGAAGGCCACTATATATTGGTCAGGGGAAAAATTCAAGAGCAACAAGTAACACTAATAAATATTTATGCACTAAACACAGGAGCACCCAACTATGTAAAACAAATCTTAAGGGACATGAAAAACTTAATGACTAAGAACACAATCTTAACAGGAGACCTTAACACCCCCTTATCTCAAAAAGATAGATCAACCAGACAAAAGATTAGCAAGGAAGTAGCAGAACTGAACCAGAGCTTGGAGCAAATGGACCTGGTGGACATATACAGAGCATTCCACCCAACCACAGCTGAATACACATTTTATTCAGCTGCACACGGGACGTTTTCCAAAATAGACCACATACTAGTCCAGAAGTCATACCTAAGTCTATGCAAGAAAACAGAAATTATCCCTTGCATACTATCTGTCCACAATGCAATGAAACTGGAAATAAATGACAAAAGAAACCAGAAAACCCCACTAAATTCATGTAAACCAAACAACATCCTACTCAGCAATCAATGGGTCGCAGAAGAAATTCAGTAAGAAATTCAACAATATCTACAATTCAATGAAAATTCAAGTATGACTTACCGGAATTTATGCGATGTGATGAAAGAAGTTCTTAGAGGTAAAATAATAGCTATGAACTCACACATTAGGAAAACAGAAAGGGAACAAATTAGCGCCTTAATGTTGCACCTCCAACAACTAGAAAAAGAAGAGCAAACAAAACCCAGAGTGCAGAGACAGGAAGAAATCATAAAGATTAGAGCAGAAATTAATTCAACTGAGATGAAGAAAACAGTTCAAAGAATCCACAACTCAAAAAGTTGGTTCTTTGAAAAATAAAGTTGATAAGCTTCTTGCCAACCTCATCAAAAAGAGGCAAAAGAAAATTCAAGTACAAGTGATAAGGAATGAAAAGGGTGAAATCACCACAGACAGAAATTCAGAAGATTATCAATAGTTACTTTGAGAATCTTTATGCTCACAGAATAGAAGACACAGAAGAAATGGACAGAATCCTCAAAAGGTACAAATTACCAAAACTGAATCAAGAAGATATACCAACTCTCAATAAGCCAATAACAGCCAATGAAATACAAAATGTAATAAAAAGCCTACTGACAAAGAAAAGTCCAGGTCCTGATGGATACACAGCTGGATTCTACAAGAAATTTATAGAAGATATAATCTCCACGCTCCACAAACTCAACAATGAAATTGAAAAGCAAACAGTCCTCCCAAAATCATTTCTGGAGGCAAGTATAATACTGATTCCAAAACAAGAGAAAGACACAACCAAAAAGGAGAACTACAGGCCAATCTCCCTCATGAACATAGATACAAAAATACTCAACAAAATCCTGGCAAATGGAATACAGCAATCATCAAGAAGATCATACACCATGACCAAGTAGGATTCATCCCAGGGATGCAATGATGGTTCAATATTCAAAAATGTATAAATGTAATACAATATATTAATACACTGAAATCTAAAAACCACATGAACATCTCAATTGATACAGAGAAAGCCTTTGACAAAGTCCAACATTCATTCATGTTCAAGGTCCTACAGAAAATTGGAATAGATGGACTCTATCTTAACTTGATAAAAGCCATCTATGACAACCCAAAAGCTCATATGATCCTAAATGGGGAAAAACTGAAATCTCTTACTCTTAAATCAGGTACAAGACAAGGATGTCCTTTATCACCCCTCCTATTCAATATAGTCATGGATTCCTTAGCAACAGCCATTAGAAAGACGGAGAAATAAAGGGAATAAGAATAGATGAAGAAGAAGTTAAATTATCACTATTTGCAGATAACATTATACTTTACTTGGAAGACACCAAAAATTCCACAAAGAATCTACTAGAACTGATAGGGAAATTCAGTAGCATAGCAGGATACAAAATCAATATGCAAAAGTCAATAGCATTCCTCTACACAGATAACAAGCACATTGAAAGGGAAACAATAGAAACAACACCTTTTACAATAGCACCGTGGAAGATGAAATACCTTGGGATTCACTTAACCAAGGAAGTCAAAGATCTTTTCACGGAAAATTACAACACCCTAAGAAAAGAGATTATAGAGGATTTCAGAAAATGGAAAGATATTCCATGCTCCTGGATAGGAAGAACCAACATCATGAAGATGGCCATACTCCAATAATTGCTGTACAGATTTATCAATCCCTATCAAACTGGCACCAACATACCTCCCAGACATAGAGAAATCATTCCTAAGATTTATTTGGAACCACAAACGACCTAGAATAGCAAAGACAATCTTGACCTATCAAGACAAGGCAGGAGGCATCACAATCCCTGACTTGAAATTATACTACAAAGCCACTGTGATAAAATCAACATGGTGTTGGCAACAAAATAGACGTGAGGATCAGTGGAATAGATTAAAAGATGTAGAGTCATCTATAATCACACTCAGCCATCTGATCTTTGACAAAGGGGTTAAACAAGCTCACTGGTAGAAAGATAGGTCTTCAACAAATGGTGCTGGAAAACCTGGCTTTCTACATGCCAAAAACTAAAACTTGACCCAGGTCTATCACCATGTACTAAGTAAAAGTCATAATGGATTAAAGATCTAAACATTAAAACAGAAACACTCAATCTCTTGGAAGAGAAAATAGGCGGAACTCTTGAAGACATTGGGGTAGGTAAAGAGTTCATGAACAAACATATATTCGCACGGGAAGCACTTGAAAGAATCAACAACTGGGATCAACTCTTTTAAGGAGCTTCTGCGTGTCAAAAGAAATTGCCAACAGAGTAAAAAGACAACCCACAAATTTTGAAAAAATCCTAACTAACAAGCAATCAGACAGAGGTCTACTGTCTAGAATTTATAAAGAACTAAGACATAACAGGGCCCTCAAATTTAAAGACCCAATTCAGAAATGGGCATCTGAGATGAATACACACTTCTCAGAGGACAAAATTAAAGAAGTGAATAAATATATGAAAAAATGCTCCCCATCACTAGTCATCTGTGAAATGCAAATAAAAACAACACTGAGATACCACCTCACTCCAGAAAGAATGGCTATCATAAGGAAATCAAAAAGGGAACACTTCTCCACTGCTGGTGGGAATGTAGACTGGCACAACCATTGTGGAGTTCAGTGTGGAGACTCCTCAAAAGACTAGGACTAGAAATCCCATTCAAGCCAGCTATCCCCCTACTGGGAATTTTCCCAAAGGATTTGGATACATTGTATCATAGCGATATATGTGTACCTATGTTTATAGCAGCACAATGTGTGATAGCAAAATCTTGGAAACAATCAAGATGTCCATTATATGAGGAATGGTTGAAAAAGATGTATTTCTATATAATGGAGCATTACTCAGCTGTTAAGAATGATAAGTTTGAAGCATTTATACTGAAGTGGATGCCACTTGAACATGTACTCATAAGTGAAATAAGCCAGACACATATATGTAAATATCATATAGCCTCCCTAGTATAAGAAGAGAAAAGCAGAAATACAAATGGAAACATACAACAACTAAGATCAATTGAGTCCGATAAGCCAAAGCAAATTTCATATGCTGCATGATACTAATCAGCTTTTCTTCTGGATGGTTAACAACCTAAGTTAACAGATGAAAGTTGGAGAAATAGAAGAGCTTCAAGGCCAGCCAACATCTTGGCCCTAGCCTTTCAAGGTCAGCGAAGGCTCAAGACATAGGAGAACCTGTACTGCAACATCATGAAACTCAGCTGAGCTCCAAGTTTTCTGAACAAGGAGATTATGGAGCCACAGAGGAAAGAGACTGAAGTTCTATAGTGTGCCTGTGGAGTGTCACATGGAGGGAAAACTTTCTCTCAGGCTCTCACAGAGAGCAAACTGGTCAAGCATTGGCCGTGACTCATCCACATGGATGACACAGATGAAGGATCTACAGAATAAGGTACAGGATTAGAAGATATAACCTGAGGGGACTTCACTGAAGAAGAAACATGAAGTGCATGTGTTGGTATATAAGTCTTGCTCTGTCTAGGTCTTAACCATCCAGCAGAAAAGTATGAAAATGAAGTATGCATCACGGGGCCATAATATTAAATTGAGCTGTAAATTGCTATGGTCGACAACTTCTTCAGATACCTCACTATTGTTGTGGAATGCTGGACTGTGTAGGACTGTGTTTTTGAGTTCAAGTTAGTTAAATGACAATGGAATGCCCATCTTTGACAGGTGTAGACAAAGGAAGGGGTATAGAAAGGAAGAATCATGATGTGTGTGTATGGACAGTACAGTTGGGATAGATAATGCTGTGCTTCTGCATAATTCTATGAGAGGCAAGATTTGCACTAATGATGTTTGGACAGGATATTATGTCGGCTTCTAGTACTATGGACAACCACTAGGAAAATATCAAGGTAGAAAGTATTAATTATTGAATCTTTGATGTAATTCAGGTATAAAAAATAAGATACACAAACAGCTACACTCTATTTACTGATAAGAGACATACGCTGCAATAATGTCTGTAAGTATAATATCATGTATGTACCTTCTATGATACAAAAACATTATGATAACAGTTTGCAATGCATTAATTTATCAAATCCTAGTCAAGGTATCTTAAAAGTATCTCATTGATATTTGTACTTCAATAAAACAAAAATTAGAAAAAGAACAAATAATTTTTAAAAAATTGAGAAATATGTAGAAATATTATCTGTCCTTTCTACTTTTAATCATCTACATTCCCTTAGAATGAGAAATAAAATAGCTCAATCTAAAGTAGTTCACATACCAGCACAAATATATTCACATTAAAGCATTTTTAGAAAGAAAGCAACACAGATATAGGAACAATCTGATCTCTTAGACAGTAGTTACCCCTTGACCTTACTGATCAGAGCATCCTGACTCAACATACACTTGTATAAAATGTATAAATTTGATTGTAGTACATAATGTGAGCAAGTTACCCAACTTCCCAATGTATACTAAAATATTATGTAAAAGTATAGTCAGGCACCTGTGAAAATGGAACCTATAACATACATGTCATACCATTTCAATTTCATGAAAATATGCAGATAAAATTCACTGCTCATAACTTACCATCAGAAAGTGTAACTACCATTATATCATCCGTAGATACTCCTGGTCCATAGCGGTTGTAAGCCAAGAATCGAAGAGTGTATTCTGTGAATTTTTTCAGGCCTTCCAGTTTATAAGAGAGTCCGTCAACTTCTATATTCTGGAGACACAAAATGCCAAGGTGTCACTATGGAACCACATTAAAGTAGAAATAGCAGCGATTCAGTACAATCAGTGGATTAGATGGTAGATTCTTGGTCACATAACTACCCTCGAGCCTTATAATGAGTTGCTATAAGATCTTACTTGCAATACGTACTCCCTTCCTGGAGCCCACACGACTCTGCAGACTTCTTGTAAAATAGCAACAGACTATTTTTATACACATTAAGTTCCAATTTTCTTTTTTTTTTTTTTTTTTTTGTCTTTTTGAGACAGGGTCTCACTATGCAGTTCAGGCTGGCCTTGAGCTCACTTTGTAGCTCAGGCTGGTCTCAAACTCACAACAATCCTCCTGCCTCAGCCTCCCAAGTGCTGGGATTACAGGCATGTGCCACCACACCCGGCTAGTTCCAATTTTCTTAACGCCACCTAATATATGGAACAGCATAGGATTTTCCACCCACACCAAACCTTACCAGGAAGAAGCAGGCTTGTAAATCCTGGATAACACAAATTTACTCCTGTGCCTCAAAATGGAATAATAGGATAGAATAATTCGCCACAAAAGTACAGTATTATTCCTTTGTTTGTTGACATTGCCAGGTACCTTGCAATATATTTTGTTTCCAAAAATATTGGATTGGAGATTGAAACTACTCCCAGTTTCACTTCACAACTACAGGCAAAGAAGCACTAAAAGTAAAGGTCGTTCAGTAAATCAGATCCAGAAACAGTTGGAAGATCCCCCATTTGGATTTACATAGTATTTCATACCCTAACACCTATCCTAGATGATGTTGTTATCGAACTTATTTTCATAGATTTATAAAATGCATTATGAAAGGGCTGATACATGCAGAAAAGGAAATAGAATTAGTAGTGGACAAGTCATTAGTTAAAATATCAGAGTTAAAGAATGATGAGAACAACTAGGCAAAAAGCAAGGTTATATAGAAGCAATCCATGTGCTATTGTATAGCTTAGGACTGGACTTTGACTATTCTAGATAGGATTATGGCAAAATACTTCACATAAAAAAACCCTACCATGCAGATTATGTGGAACATGAATAATATCTTATGTTTGGTAACCTTCGCAAAACATAGAACTCTGAAAGCATAGCTAATGCCTCAGTGCAGAACAATCTGTAACCTTGGACTGGACCATTTGTATAGGCGGGGGGTTCCCAGGTAATAAGAATTGAGGTAGTTCAGGTAGATACAACGTGAAGGTTTTCTACTGGCCCACTTTGCTATCTTTTTTTCTTCTTCTTCTTCTTCTTTTTTTTTTTTTTTTTTTTTTTGGTGGAACCAGGGATAGAACCCAGGCCTTTGCACTTGCCAGGGAAGCACTTATTCCACTGAACCAGCTCTCTGGCCTCTTCCCATCTATTAATTTAGCTATGTATCTCTTCCACATGGATTTGAGAATATGAAAGTAAACATCTTAATAGTCATACATGTCACAAAGTGAAAGTGCCAAGTTTCATTTACATTCCAAAAGACTTCACTCTTTACAGGAGCACTAAATTGTCTCTTTTTAGCATCCATGTTAATCCCAGATTACAGAAGGTAGACTTCTCTAAGCAAGTTCTACAAAAGCCATCGAAAACCATAGGTCAGAGTGTGATGGTGGGGAAAGGAGGGGATTATGAAATATACGAGAATTAAAAAGCAGTTGGGCCAACGCCATTTCATATGAAGACAAGTATCTCCTAGAAAAAAACGTTGAGAGTGCAAATGTATTTAAGAAAATACAGGTTAATAGAAATATGGTTACTGGCTCAGGCTCGAACTTGAACCAAAACTCTGTATGCTCTTTGTTGTAGTCACTTATTTGCTTGCCTTTATCACCACCAGAATTCAATTAACTGGTCAACATTTCTAGTAAGAAGTATTCTAGCCTTATAATAAGTTACACGATGAATGCACTAAATTCTGAACTCTGTGAGAACTGTTCCCCATTCTCTATCCCTAGCATCATATTGTAAATGGAATAGAAAGGGGCTACAGTTCCCTTTCCTGTATATTTCTAGATGCTACAGATGTGGCCACGTCTTTACCCACCTGTTCTTTTCCTGTTAATGCCTCAGTGCAGAACAATCTGTAACCTTGGACTGGACCATTTGCATAGGCGGGGGGTTCCCAGGTAATAAGAATTGAGGTAGGTGAGGTAGATACAGCATGCAGGTTTTCTACTGGCCCTGGAACTTGCACTGTGCATAAAAGAAATAGATTAAGATGAGAGAGTTGATTTTTCAGAACAAAATTACATTTCTAGAACCTGAGGAAATAATAGAAAGATATACTATTTTTAGAACCAAATGGAGTAGCAGTATAAAAACATAAATATAGAAAAAGTGAAATTGTGAAAACTGAGAATCATTTAATTTTAAAATTCAAGAGAAAGTTTGTATTAATTGAATTGCTTCTTTCATTTTACATTTGAAAAGACTAGTATATGCAAACAAGTGAAAAGAATGACTGAAAAGTATGGGGATCCAAATCTAAATTTATAGTTTGTGAGGTTTTCTACTCCACCAGTATGTCTTTGTATATTGTTAAAATAAGCAGAAAAATGAAATATGAGAATATTTGAACATTTAACTCTAATTTGCAGAGACATATAGCACATAACATTGTTTTAAATTTAGTCAGCAATTTAATAAACTTGCTAGATTTGGGGTCTTTTATATAATATTTAGGATTTCATTTTAATTTCACTTTGTAGTGGTTTATTATATGTCAAAACTAATACTTTATATAATCAAGAATATGTAATGTGCTTGTTAATACAATTAGCAAAGGCCCACAATCACTAAATCAAAACATTCCTGTCCATGTATTTTTTAAAAAGTCTTTTATTTATTTACTTATTTGGTACATGGCTTTGCTACACAGCTCAGACTCATATTGATCCTCCTGTTTCAGCCTCCCCAAGGCTGAGATTACAGGTGTGCACCTCCATGCCTGGCCAGCAAGGCATGTAGTACCAGGTCCTTGTGCCTATCAGGCAGGTCCTTAAACTACTGAACTCTCTCTCTCTCTGGCCTCTGGCATGTATTATTTTATTAATTTTATTGAAAAGCCAATAGCAATGAGACAGTTTCAAAACAGGTTAGTAAGACAGTTATAAGAGTTAATACATTGCATATTGTTGTCTTCATAGTGTTCATAATACAAGATGCAGACATGATATCCTGTCCAAGCACTATTAGTATAAATCTTTCTTCTCATTGAATTAAGACAAAGTAACTATACGTCTAACTATTTTGTATACACAGATACAAAATGGTCCTTCATTTATATATCTCCTCAACCCCTTGTCCATGTATTTTTATGTCTCAAATATTTATTTTTTATTCCAATGGCCAATATTTCTCTTTTTGTATCTATTATCTCAATGCAAACATGAATTCCTTTTTAAAATATCTAACTCGTTTCTGTCCTGAGTTGTTCTGCTGTCCAGAGTGTACCAGACTTGCTCAGGAGCCCTTCAGTGGCTTGCTCTCTTCTCAGTGACCTGTCCTTTTGTTCACTGGAGCATTTTCTTTCACTGGGCTCATCTGGTCCTATCCTATCTCTACAATCAGACATTTCTCCAAGGATTTCTGATTCTTTTAAAATAGGTAATGGGGTTAAAGACAAAGACTGGTATGCTAAGTATGTTAATTGCTCCTTGTCAAAGTTTCTGTTTTTAGGTCCTTTTGGGTAACAGAGCTAAGAAATATGCCCATATGTAGATATACACATACACTTTTGTGTATGTTTTTGAACATAAAGATACATATTCTGAAACATTTTTCATGCCCAATTCATCTCCAAAATGTTTGCTCTTGCTTTTCTATGCTTGTGTTTTGTTCTTTATCCCACCATGAGAAAACTTCCTGCAAAACAGCTGAATTTGTGCCCTTTCAGAGCTTTTTAATCAATAATTTTTCTCTGACAAAGTCTGTGAAAAGGAAATTTAGAAAACAATATTGAACAATGGGAAATCTCACATTGTGTCATAGTCTGTAGTGACACAACTGGATTTGGATTACAATAAAGTAGATGTTTTACTTCATGGGAAAATAAGGCAAAATTTAAAAATTGTCCACTGACATTGTTTAACTGTACTACCACAAGAATATTTTAATTTATTTTAACTTTTTGTATGAAAATATTTTAAACAACAAATGAAATCTTTTTTCTTTTTAATGAGTACTCATTGTAACATTAAAAACATTCCAAGAAAGGACATTACTAACACGAAATCCATTATCTCTCAAAGCAAGCGAGAGAAGTGACAGCACTAAGGCTCAAAGACTCTTCACATTTCATGAACACGGAGTGTGTGGTATCCTGGATTTGGATGGAGTTCATGCAGTGAGCTCAGGTGTTTTCCTGTGGCACATGAACTACTGACCGACTGCATTCCTTTTTGCTTTCTCATGGCCAAATTAAAGTAACACTGGTCGATCTGAATGTGACTTAATCTGGGAGTTAAAATTCAGGTCTTAACATGACTACATTCACTTTTGCCGTGATATGTAATTCTCCCCACTAGAGATTGGGACTACAGCTTAGACCTTGTCTTCCAGAAGAGAGTTTCAGGAGGACTGGGACCCTGACACATGTCTGGGAGAGAAGGGAGGGAATATTTGGTGATGTCTCTTCATTTATTCCTTCTGAGCCAAAAAGCATTATGTGAAGCATTTCAAAAGGACTCCAAAGGAAAAGAAAAAAATGAATTGGCATTTCATCTGACCGATTATGGACATAGTAGGGGGCCAACTTTGCTCTGGAGGAGAGTCCGTGCCACTCAGTTCCGAGGCTCTATATGTAGCAGGAAAGACAGAATAGCTTTTGTGCTTGTCAAGAGCATAAGAGATCTTCAGGAGCATATTGGGAGACCTACTATAGGTGAAGAGTTAAGCATGGTTGGAAAAGAAGGGGGGTATGCAGCCTATCAGTGATTCTTGGAAGAGCATCAAGGTTTGGGAAATTGTGTCAATCAGAGAGAAAAAAACACTGAGGATATTTGTAGCTCAAGGCAGGATTCCTATAACAGCAAACCATAGATCACATTTACTCTGGTAAATGCTACACCCAGCCACTTGGGCTACATAAACCATGGCTTTTTCAACAGAAATGCCCAGAACATTCCATTTAGAATTTCAAAAAAGAAAATCAACTATATTTTTCACATATCTGCGTATAATGCTTACTACACAGAAAATATTCAACGGGGCATGCTGATTAAGTGATTTTGTATACAATTAGCAAATTTACCTTGAATCATCAACACAAAACACACTATGTTGTGTAAACCATTTGATTGTATTGATTTAGCAGTGTTACTGCAAATGATTCAGAAAGGATTTCCTAACATACCCGATTAGAATTAAAGTTGGTTCGTGCATCTGTACATATTTCATGCAAGTAAACCTGTGTGCCTTTTGCCTACCTTGTAATTTCGTTATATGTATGCAGCTCAATAGTTGTTAATCACAGAACACTAGGCAGTAAGTACCCTAATGTGGACTCAGCTAACACTAAACTATAGCAAGCCTAATCATTTGCCCATTGATTGAATTGATGTGGAGTGCATGTGCAGGAGGAAGTGGTGCTGTCTGTCTAAGCAGACCTCCTAAAGCCTTCAAAGTGGAACCATGGGAGTCTTGGAGAAAAAGGAGTATGAACGAGGTTCTGCCACCAACTACATCATCTAAAACAAAGCCCAAAAGAAGCTGCAGCCGAGCCTGGCAGATTTTAGGCTGTGTATCCTGAAGGGCATTTATGCCCATGAGCCCAAGCATAAGAAAAAAGTGAACAAGCATTCAACAGCAGCCTGAACCTTTTATCTCATTAAAGACATTAAGTTTCTCCACCAGGAACCCATTGTCAAATTCCGGGAATACAAGGTGTTTGTTTGGAAGCTCCAATAGGCCTATGGGAGAAGTGAATGGAACACTGTGCAACATCTGAAGGACAATATACCCAGCTACAATCTTGACCTCATCATGGAATGGGACCTTACATTCATTAATGCTCTACTGGACCTGGACAATGCCCTGTCCACGTGCTTCCTCTTTTCCACCTTCCCATGACAGGCACGTGCCATGTGCAGACCATCCAGCTGTGCCACTGGCATACAGTGAAGTTTCTGCACTACGTCATTGCTGCACATGCATTGCAAAAGATCTTCCTGTCTATCAAGTGCAGTTACTTCCAGGATGAGGTGCTGCAGCAGCCTGTTGTGTGGATCACACCCTATGCCTTCTCCCATGCTCACCCGACAGACATGGACTATATGGCCACTGCCACTTTCACTGAGTTCTACACTGCCCTGCTGGGCTTTGTCAACTTCCACCTCTACCAGTTGCTCAACCTCCACTACCCACCAATGTCCAAGCAGAGGTGAAGGTGAAGGAGCATTGTATTCCAAGAGCTGCATGGAGAAATTAGTGGCCCTCAGTGCCAGCCTGGCCCATGTGGTGGTGCCTGTGGTGGAGGAGGAGACTCAGGCTGATGAGTTTCCTGCTGATGGGGAGATGGCATTACAGGAAGAGAACCACAGGAAGGGGCTGGGGGCTCAAGAAAAGCACAAGAAGCTCTCTGAAGGCCTGAAGTTCTTCCTGAACCATGAGGTGCCCTGAGAGGCCCTGGCCTTTGTCATCAGAAGTTTTTTGGGGGACATGTCCTGGACAAATCTTTGTGCATTAGGGCCACCTATGATGTCACATACTCTGGTATCACCCACCAGATTGTTGACCAGCCTGGACAGCAGATCTCCGTCATCAGCAGGTACAACATGCAGCCCCAGGGGGTGTTTGACTGTGTCAATGCCTGGCTCCTCCTCCCTGTGGCAGGGTACTTCCCTGGGGTGCAGCTGCCCCCACACCTTTTGCCCTTCATGTCTGAGAAGGAAGGAGATGACATTCCACCCAAGAAGCTGAAGCTGCTGGCTCTGCAACGAGGAGAGGACCCAGGAAACTTGAAAGATTCAGAGGAGGAGGAGGAAGAAGAAGAAGAAGACAATTAAAGTGATGGCAAGAAGGAGGAGGAAGATGGAACGGCTGGTTCAGAGAAGGAGGAGGCAGCCAGCTTCATAGCCCTGGAGGAGCAGAGGATAGAAGAAAAGAAACCCAGGGTGATGGCAGGCACCGTGAAACTGGAGGAATAAGCAGTAGCTGGCCCAGAGAGAGGTGAGTGAAGCCAAGCACCTGGCTGTCATGATGATGAAGAAATGGGAGAGGTACTTTTACCAAAAGATCATGTTTGGCAAGAGATGCAAAATCCAAGAGGCCAACAAACTGGCACAGAAGCGGAAAGCTCACAGTGAGGCTCTGAGATCTGAGAAGAAGGCCAAGAAGGCAAGGCCTATGTGAATGCTCATGACCCTCCCCGGGCTGGACATGGCTGCAACAGACCAGAGGACCTAGGCTTGTGGCAGGCCCATTACTTCTACTCTCATCTCTCTTCTTCCTTGGTCAGCACTGGACCTCATGCCCTCTGTTTGGGTGCATGGGCTGTCCTGTTTCCTGTGCTTGGAGCTCCCTGCTAGTGGCTAAGTAGAAAAGAGGGCTTTTGCATTCCCAGGAGTCAATGACACGGGAAGCAGGCACCTGACAGACTCCTCCCTTGCTGCCTGCATTCACCCTGGCTTTCCACAGCCCTCACCTACAACTGGACCTGTTATTGTCAGGGTGCTGTGATGCGGTGAGCGTGAAGATGATTTTGTTATTAAATGGTTGGATTCTAAAGAAAAAAAAAAAGAAGAATTGATGTGTCTTCTTAATGCTCATTGGCCACTGTTACAGAAAGGTGTTATGGAAAGATGAGTGCTTGGGTGTCCAGAAGGATTTCAGCAGAGATAATAAATGATAACAAATTCCTTTTCTGAAATGAAAAGCAACATTCAGAGTACAACAATATATGTGCTTTCACCCATTTTCTTTGATGCACTTTAGTTTCCAAAGGCCTTTTACATCCTGAAAAGAATTGTTCTTCAGTATCAAATTGCTTCCTATTTTAACTATTTTGTCTTCAAATATTACTTATGATTGATAATATCAGTAGATTTTAATATACTCAGATATTAAAACAAATGTCATAATACTATCTTCATTTGAGTGTATACACATAAAATATCAAAAAATAATTACATATATTTTATTTAGGACATACTAACACTTTGAGTTCAGGCAAATACTATCTGTATGCAAAATATTTTTTTATAATATATCTCATTAATATCATTACTCTTTGCTTCACTTAAATTTTTGATAGTTATTTCCTTCACAAAAGTACTATAAACTTTTTTATAAATTTAATAGTATCTTGTCTTTGAATTATAGCCCTAAAATATATGTATGATAATATATTGTTTTATGTAAATTAATGTACTGCACCTATTCCAAGGAATGCCTCTGACTCAAAGATGTTCAACTTTGGGAATTAGATGTGGAATCAATACAGTTAACAGCTTGTGCCTTCCATTTCATTACATTCTCAGATGTCAGTCAAGAAACTTAATGGGCTTAACTGTTCATCATTTCTAAGATGTCTTTAATAATCTCCACTGATCCCCTCATTCGGACGATAATTTTGTGGAAAACTACACCTAATTTCTCTCTATTTCCATTCAAGTTACCTATTTTTTCAAGGAGCAAAGATTTCAGAATAGATGAATAATCTATGCAAGTTACTCATCAATCAATGTCAGGCTAGTCAACTACATTGTTAGATTTAAAATTGTACTGCAGTAGAAATTTGTCGTAGCACCTGTATCTAAGAATCAAATTAAATAGTTATTCTGGAGTAAATAAGATGTATTACATGTCACTATTTGCCTTGAAGTAGTAATTTTTGAATATATATATATATATATATATATATATATATATATATATATATATACTAACTGAACACTTTATAATAAGGAATTGTTGCATATTAACCCCAAAATGACTGGCAAAAATAAGTTCTCAATCACATAGTCCATAAAAAGATTTAAGATAGGATGTATATAAGTATCAACATGGATGAAGAGGTGGTGTTTTCTTTCTTCTTTTTTTTTTTTGTATTTTAGTACAGGGTCTAGGGGGTCTCAGAGTACTAGATTGGACTCACAGTGATCCACCTGTGCTCAGCCTCCCATGAGCTGGGATTACAGGTGTGCACGGCCACCTCCAGTCTCAATTGCCATCTCAGCATGCCCCTGGGGGTGGGCTGGCATGGCAGGCCTGGGCATAAGCCCCAAGCCCCTGAGTCTGCTTAAGCAGGTTCTTTAATCTGCTGAGCTATTTGGCCGGCCCTAAGGGAGCCTTTTCAGTGGTTAAGGAGATAGAGTTAGTTATAGAGGAGAGTCATGAAATGTGGAACTCTAGGAATCTATGAAATCCTTTAAATTGTGTGTCCATTTTCAAAAATGCAACATTACTTTTTATGTACTTCTTTTGTCAGTTTTTTTTGTAGTATTTTCTAACGGCTTAGATGGTAACAATGATTTTTTTTAGTTCTGGCAGTGATTGTCAAGTCATCTTTTAGTTAGCTGTGTTGGTAAACATGAAATATTTCACTTTAAAGAGACTCTACAATTTTTAGTCAATTTTTTTTACTGTATTCCCAAAGCTGGCTATATTTGTAAACTAGGTATCTATTTAAATTTATGAATATTACAAAGGAATTTGAATTCATCTTATTTAATGAAGTTCATATTTTAGGCTTTACATCGTATTACTGTTTCTGATGCTCATGATGGAATATAGCATACATAAATTAATCTTTTTGTTTTTATTTAAACATATGCCTAACCATTGCTATTTGACATCTAAACACCTAAATTGTGATTAATCTGATATATGTGTGTTAGAAGAGTCCATTCCAAAAAAGAATGTCAATATAAGGGTTTCCAAGTAAATGAAAGCTTTAGAAAGATCAACTCATGTCACTATCTTAGTAATGCTAGAGGGGGCTGAAACCTATTCATCATTATACAAATGTTTCTCAGCTGGAAGCCCCAAATGAGGATAAATTCTAGTGTCAGCTCATATATATCTGAGCATTTGAATATCTGAGGTTTTTTTTTTTTTATCAAGGAGACTATGCAGTACAATGAGTTCTAATACATCTAAATCACCAATTTAACAGCTATTACTTCTTTTTGGCCTAAGTAAGAGCAGTGTGGGGGAAAAGCTGCCACTTCTGTTGTCATTCAAACAATGAACTACTATCTATGTGCTTTCATTTCAGACCAGAATTTTGGAGAAAACTCAAATCTCTATCAGTTTACTAATTTAAAAAAAATCTTGATTCTAATTTTAAAGATCGATAACAAAGAAACTAGAGAGTCATCTATAGCGACCTGAGTGGTCTTAGACCACAAATATTTCTTTCTTTAAGCAGTAGATTGTATTGCTGAAAATGTTCTCCATGAGTGTCTTTCAAATATAAACCACTTGCATTTATAGAGAATAAAGTTCATACTTTGATTGCTTCCTTGATTTTATTCTCCTGTGGTTAACAACTTTAACAATAATTTTATAAAATCTATTTCCATTCAGTGTAAGATATGTGACATCAGAAAGCCTTCAGAGAATGTGATTATTAACATAAAGAAACCTCGTTTTGATTGAACCATACATAGTTAGGAGATACAATAGTAATTTGGTAAGGAAAAAGGAAAAAACTAAGAAGTAGTTTTCAATTGCAAAACCACAGGAGTCTGGCAAAATTGAGTTGGAGAAAATAGCTACTATTGTTTCATTTACATTTGGTTTTAATAGGTGCTATCTACCAAATCATGGTAGATCTTCTTAGATGCTATTTTGTGCATATATATATATTGGATATGGGGTCTTGCTACCCTGCTCAGTCTCTCAGTGATCCCCCGTCTCAGTCTTCCTCCTGCACCACCACACTCTGTTTTAGGGCTTGACCAACATGTGCAGGGTTCTTAGGTAAGCACGGCAGGCAGTACCAAGGATTGAACTTTGGTTCTTGAGCTTGCCAGGCAGGTGCTCAGACTGCCAAGCGATTTCCCCAGTCTAATCTTACTTTATATGTGTTTAGCATTCAGTGGTTTTTCCCACACAGTGAAATTCATAGGAACTTATCAAAATATAAAAAATGCATGTTAAGACACCTAAAATTAAATAATTGCCTATATATACTCAAGGCTAAGAACAGGTGATTAGGTACATATGAATTTTAGAAGGAGAATTACCAAATAAATACCTCTTTTAGAAAGAGAACTGCCAAATGAATACCTTTTAACATAGGGAAGTTTGGTGAAGAACACTTTTGAAGAACAATTAATATTTTCCCAGAGAGAAAAGGGACAGGCTTAGTTAAGGGTGAAGGGCAAATCTAATTAATCAGGAAATATCAGTATCGTAAGGTTTATTGGATAGTAGCCTCAATATTGGCCTTTAAATAAGAGAACTTGCAAATTGCTAAATAGAAAAATTACCAGTTGCTTGGAAAAGGACTTCAGACAACAAGACTTTGTCTTAGTTACATTTTACTCATTGCTGAGAAAAATAGCTGGTACTCAAAATGAAGGAAGAAAAAGTTTATTTAGATCACAGTTTGTGGAAGCTTCAGTTCATACTCTGCTGGCTCTAAGGCAAATGCCAGCAGTTCATGGTGGCACAAGACAATGAGGAGAGGAGGAGTAACAGCGGTAGCGTCCATCAAGCTCTGTCTTCCTTGTATGCGACTGCAAAGATCTGTGCTCTACTGAGAAGAAATACGGCAGGTGTGAAGATCAAGCTCCTCTGAAGACCGGGACTTCCCCAGGAAGCAGAAAGGATGGGAAGCCTTCTTCAGCTCCTCTATATACACTTTTTTGTGCTGAGTCACTCTGGGGCGGTCCATGGCGCTAGGGTGAAACCAATCACATCCCAGTGTAGGCCCACTAGCGCCTTAGGGTGGAACCAATCAATCATACCCCAGGTTGGGCCCCGCCTGCCTGCAGGGTGGGGCCCCCACACCTGGAACTATTGGAGCCCATTCAGCCAAGTTGACACAATGTAGCTACTACCACAGGCTTCAAATAAAAGTAATAAGACAATTTCTAGAAGTAGATTACTGATGATTTAGTTCATCTCATGTTGAGAAAGCAAACCTCTTCATCCCCAAGAATCACATTATCATTATATTGCTTTTCTATTTTGCTGAACACTATCAAGTCAAATAATGTTCCACCAATCCTAGCAAAATGTGGCATGTGTCACAGTGCTTAAAGACTGGAAAACACAGAGAGGCATCAGGGGAAGGAGACAGTAAGAACACTAACCTATGTTATATACCTGTTCAAACTCCCCACAGAAAATGTAGTCATTATGTATGGCAAACATATACTACAATAGTAAACACATCAAAAACAAAACAGAAGATCAAAATTCACCTATTTTCCCCAAGTTGCTTGTCTAAAAATTCAGTTAGGAAAGAAGTGTTTCTAAAAGAAATTAATTTCAAAATATTTTTTTAAGAAAATTATCAAGGAGTTTTGAGAAATTTTAAAGAGAAAAAAAATTAAAATGTGGAAATTATCTGTGTGGGAGAAAAATGGACCAGTGTTGAGAGGGGAAAAAAAAACCTTAATTTTGAATTCTGAATGAAAACATTTTAATAATGTATCCTTCAACCAAGTTCATGTATACTGTGAGCATCATTTTCTCAAAAGTTCCAAAGTTGTATCAAATATTCAATTTTATATAGAGAAGAAAATGTTCAAATTATAAACTAGCTAATGTTCTTTTAAAATCAAGTTCTTTAAACTTCTTTATACTTTGATTTATACTCTGGAAAATTATGAATAAAATATTGTCTGACAATATTGTAATTGTCAAAACTTTTAGAAGAAATGAGATGTGTAAGGAAAGGGGAATGGAACACCTCACCTCGCCCTCATATTTAGAAGAATGTATGTCAGATGCAGCCCTGCTTATATTTACAAACCATTCCTGGCCAAACCAGCCAAGATTTTGCAGAACTGTTATCATAAATACGAATTCAACCTTTCCTCCATCTCATAAGTAGTGCATATAGAGTTACTTTTGTGATTTTATTTCTTTAACACATTGACCGTAAGGTGATGTGCATTTGTTATAGGCACGTCACAAGGAGAAACCCGCAGCAATGGAATTTCTGGACTCTTCATTATTTCACACTGCTTTGAGATGCCTATGTACTTCAAGATTATATCTCTGCATGTAAAAATCTCAACTGTCTATAAATAGTCATGACCCAGAAAAGCAGGTGTCTTCAACTTGTGCACAAGGCCGAGTGCTTGCTGTGGTGAGAACACAACCTTTCTCAAAGGCTGTCCCAGCAACCTTTCTCAAATTTGGCTTGTACTCTAGTTAGTATGGGAAGAATCGATATTTGATGCTTGCAGTTTTAATAGAGCAATAAATCACATATATACATTGTTTTTATCAAAGAGTCATGTCGTTGTTTACTAGAATAAAAGGAAACAGCAATCTTTTTCAGACAGCCAAGTGAGCACCTTTTTCCACTGAATGCCCAAAGTCCCTACCTTAAAAGATATCATCTCACTGCAAAACAAATGTATTGTTTATTTCCAAGGTTCAAAAGATAAGCAAACTCATTGGATGAACTTGCTCATTTTGGAGGGACTATAAAGTAAAGAAGAAATTTAAAGCTCTATTTTCTTAACCTCGGTTTCATAAAAGCCAAAGTCTACTTAGATGTAGGCAATGCCAGCATATCCAATCCAATAAATCTTTCATAAGACAACCAGCAATAAAGAGTGCAACCTCTGGAGTTAAGGACCTTCAGTTCAAGTGCAGAACCTTCGCTCAGTCTATGCAGCCCAAGCAAGCTACTTCACACCTTTGATCTTAAATTTCTATGGATTAAAAGAATGAGGTTTATATCAGTAAACAGTTTGTTGTAAATATTCATAATAAGTAATCTTTTACTGGTGTCTGGCACAAAGCAAACACTCAATAAATATCAACTAATTCTAGTGTACTATCAACTGTAAGAACTAATGACTAAACAAAGCAAATCGTCCACTAAATTCATAGTTGAAGGACACTGGACAGCAAAGAGCCAAAATAAGAAAATCCAAATGAGGCATGAGAATTTACCAGGGGCCAGAATATGCTAAGCCTTAAATTGATTGGGAGAACTTTGAGAGGAAAGTATTGCATTTCAGCATTTTGTGCTCTGTCTGCCATATGATGAGTATGGGGCAAATGTAGGTGTTGGAAGACTAGTTGGTAGGATAAACTGTAATCCAACACAGAGGGTGGCTTTTCAAAGACAGAATAAGAGTGATGGTAATGGAGATCAAGAAAAGGAGACAAAGTTGACAACTTTATGAAAGACAAATGCAATAGGATTATGACTGGAAGAAAGGGAATAAAGAACATAAAAGGCCCCAGGAATGCCTTGTAAATGATGATATAAATAACTGGAAAATTTTTGGTTTTATTTCCGAGACAGCAAAAACCAGACTGGTCTAAACTACACAAGTGTGCAGATATAGCCTTCTGGGTGTATAAATAGCACAATTTAGGCCCTGCATTTGTTTCCAGGTATTTTGCCATATAAGCAATATCTAGCTGGTTATTTATTCCCACACAGTCATGACCTAGCATTTTCTCTTATTTTTCTTTTCTAAATTCATGAGTGAGTTAATTTTGCATCTCTATGAATGGCTTTATCACAGATTTTTAAAATTTCTTTATGCATTTCTTCTATAATTTTCTTTCTTTTTTCATATATAGTAAACTGCTTTTTAGGGAGCTCATCTCCTTTCTAGACCTCGTGATCATCTGTTTGTTCCACTTCTACCTAACCTAGCTTCTCTAAATCTACATTTTGGTCTATTTCAGTGACTAAACAGTTACCTCAATGAGCAAATCAGACACTGTTATAGTTCTTCTCTTTGAGCAATGTATGTTGAAAATTCTTGCTCAATTTTCTTCTTGATACGTGGAAAATAGAGCCTAAGATTAAAAATCTTTTATAGTATTATCAATGGTAACAGTTCCAATAACAATGAAGCTGGGCATACAACTGACCTTGACAATCCTGAAATTAATATTCACTTTGTGATTCTAGTGACATTTATCCCAAAGAAGCACCTTTAATGCCCTTACACACACATGCATGCAAGGGAAAGACTGATAATCACATAAGGCAGAAAACCCAGTTGTCCTGTATCTCTGGGAAGCATCTGAAAGGCTCCTGGTCTGCTGACCACCACGAGGATTAAGTTTATTTTATTTTCAGTATTCAAAAGATAAGAAGTTTATTAACACTTGGAAGATTTGGGCTTGTTCAGAGATAGCAGCAGGAAGACAGACCTTCGCAGTAAATCATCTCATAGGAGTTAGAGGGTGACTTCAAATAAAACTGAATTTAAGAACACTGGTATGTGCTTTGGATCAAAATATCTTTTTTTTTCTTTTCCCAACCTACTCTTCTTTGTTTTTATTTCCATTGGTGTCATAAAGTGTCAGTCCAATTGGAAAGATATTTTTTAAAACTTGTATTCAGAGGCCATTAATTATCATGTTGAATATTTATGCAGTAGGCAAATCTCTAGAAATTATTTTCAGACCTGTTAGATTCATTAATTTCCATTGAAATAACTCTTAAATTTAATTTAACGTAAGACTGGAAACTTTCCTGACTTCGTGAATGACAAAAGATAGAAGTATTTAAATGGAAGCTAACACTATCTATTCTGAACATCTAAGCAAAAATGTTTACATGTAACTTAAATTTCTACAAGACACATTGAGAAATCTGCATAGTTAACAATACGTATTTAGCCCAATAAAACTAAAATACTATTCCAAAATATAATAGCACCAAGTGGTATATTTTACCTTTTTATACAAAATATTTAACACATAATGTATGTTTTATGCTTAAAACACAGCTCACCCTGAGAAAGTATATTTCTTGCTCTCAATAACTACTTGTGGATGATGATTACCATTTGGAACATTGCAGTTACAGGCAATGCCGGTAGGCTAATTCTGAAACTCTTGGATGTGAATCGGAGGAAACTTAGTATTTTCAAAGAAACTGGCTAAAATGATACGAGAATACTGCTAACATAAAATAAATCATATAAAGATAAAATTAATAAAGTTTCCATTTGTCTAAAATATCAGAGATAAACCTATCATAGTGTTTTTTGTGCTTAAATGAAAATTAAGGCTTGCAGAATCACATTGGAAATGTGAGCAGTTCATTTCTGAGAGTCCTAAGTGTTATTCTGAAGATTCAGGATTGAACTAAAAATTAATTGGAAAAATAAAAGTTCCACCTATGAGTTTTTGTTTCCCTGCAAGGCAACAGGAGAGGAATTTCAATCGAGGTAAATAAACTGAGGGTTAACGACAAGGAAACGATTTATAGCAAACAATAGAAATTATATGCCTAGCATATTTTCTCAGCATGAGGTTAGTATACTCAGCTGGGCTGCCTTAATTTCAATAGCATTTTAATTTAAAAAATATAGTAGAGTATTGTTGTATTTTCTGTAATAATTCTTAGCAATGGTGAACTAATACAAATTTAAATTTTTTAAGGAACTGTTGTTAAAAGCAGTTATTTATTTTTCATTTCTTAAAAATAGCCAGTTTTAATGAGCTTGTGTCCATACATGTATGCACATGTACACATATACATATACACACACAGGAGGAATATCAATTAATTATTTCATAATGAATTAGGCATTAGATTGGGCCAGAATTCTTGCTAAAAGATTTTATAGGCACGTAAAATTTCTAAGGGCTGAAGTTGATAGATTTTTAAGGTAAGGACACATAATTAGTATTTTAGGACATGGCTATTAAGAGTGAAAGATGTTGGCACCAGTGTCTAGGAGGTTTCATCAGCTAAGTTCAAAGTGTAGAGGCATGAGGATGTGGTCCACATCAATAACAATTCTTGGAAACTTCAGCAAACTCTGAAGGACTCTCTAGTAGACTCTGTTCACTCAATAGTCACCTTAGGCACCTAAGCATTTAAATGATTTTAAATTAAAAATGTAACTTCTTAATGAAATTAAAAGTCTAAATATATACACATAGAAATTTTCTTCACATTTTATTTATTTGTTAATCTGGTAACATTTAATTCATCTGCCAATTCGTGGCATTTGTAGAGTAGTACATTGGGTAGACTACTATATGTAAATTCATGTACTAGTCGAACTTCAGATTGTGATCTTATAGTCAATGGGGTCACTGGGTTGAGATGGGCCCTAAATATAATATGGCTAGTTTCCTTATAAGAAGAGAAAAAGACATATAGAGACTTGGACATAGAGAAGGGCATGTGAAGATGTAGAGAGAGCTCAAAGTAGTAGAGATGCCAGCCAAAAATTGCAAGAAGCTTCTGGAATTTAGTGAGAAGCAAACAAGGCTTTGCATCTAGCACCCATAGAGGGAGGAGGAGCCTCTTGCACTTGGACTCCAGATGTCAAAAGTATAGAATGGTGTTATGATAAATTCACATTGTTGTAAGACAGTTTGCGATAATCTATTGTGGTAACCTAGTAAACCAAATAGCATTATGATTCCTACTTTATAATAATAAATTAATTGCAAAGATAGTACATCCTCAAAGATACATGCAAATGCAAATATACCTCAGTGTGGAAACCAGGTCTTTTGCTTATTTGTTTATTGTTTTTATCTTTCAGGAAGAAAAGCTGCAATTATTTTGATCCTTATTTTCAGCATAAATAGAATCCTTGTTGTCTCCCTTCATAGTGTCCTGATACATTCCTGTAGTAAGCCTTAAACACCCTGGGCCCCAAGTTTATCCTTTGCAAAGTTCAATGGTTGGAGATTACTGTGTTAATTGTTTTTTTAATAAACTGAACAGTATGTTTGAGAGCACTGGGTATATGTTTTGAACTCATGGAGCGATTGGGTAAATATCTGGATGCTTATGGAAATTCTTATATTCCTCAAGACATGAAATGTGGTAAAAGATTGGGATATTGAGGGGCCAGGGAGATGGCTCAGTGGAATAAGTGCTTCCTTGGCAAGCACAAGGAATGAGTTCAATCCCAGGTTCTGAAAAAAAAATGGGATGTTGAAAGTAAAAATACAACTGTTTTTTTTTTAATTCTGTAACCTTCATTTGGCCCTACACTACTCTGTTGCCTGTACAATTCTGATACAGTCACAAAACAGTGAGATTCATCTCTGTGGGGATTCTCTGAACTGATATTCTGTCATATTTCAATAACCCATTTAATGATTTTTAGGCAAAATACACATCAGAAAGCATGCCAGCTTTGGGCTAACAGTTACATTGGCACAAATTTTCCCCTTTTGGATATTCTCTTTGAAATATCTTGGCAGCTTGAAAACTGGCTTGCAAATGTGAAGTATTTTTTAGTAATTTTCTTTGCCAGTATCAGCCACATCAGATTTTCTTTCAAGAATCAGACAGACCATTTCCTAAAAAGAAGGTCCCCTGTGATGGACAAGTGTTTGAGCATCTTCTGTGCATGGCACTAGGCACACTCATCAGAGACAGGTGGTGCGCACCTGCTTTACAGTCCATAACGCAGGGAATTTCTCTCATGGTTTTCCAGCAACTGTGCCTCTTTGCCACAAACAGAAGCTAAATATCACCTTTCACTGGCTACTGACCTGACTGTAGGTGACATTATTCTTCTGTTTTTACATTCAAAGAAATATGACATGCTTTGATTTTACGGATTAATTAAATTAGTAATGACAGTACACAATCAACAATCAAATCTAAAATATTGAGAAAATAATTCCTGATTCATTCCCCCACATGAATATTTCCCAATCACGTTCCCCACAATTTTTTTCAAATAGTCCTCTTCCTCTGTGTTCTGATCCCATTAAATTTAATATTCTTCTAATTTCTGAATTATAAAACCAAAGTGACATTTCTCTTTCTTCCTATCATATACAGCATGATTTTTATTATTTTCCAAAGTTATCCTGAATTCTCCCAGTTCTCAATTAATCTAGAGTTACTACAGAAAGCTAAGCTTTCTCACAATAAGCTACTGTGCTAACCTCTTTATATCTTCAACTTCAGTAGAAACATGAAAAGTGGATCACCACTCTCTCATGGACAGATGTCTTCCTACTGAGAGTTCAATAATTCCTTTCTGTGAGTTCCAAGGGTTTTCAAGGCCATACTCTACCAACTTTCACCTCACCCTTACATAGTCCCTTCTACTTGCTCTGCTGTAGTCCAGCTGTCTTTTGCTCTTCTTCTTTAGAGTCTGGACAAGTGTTGCTTTCTTTGGCTAAAAGTCCTGATTTGTCAGGACTTTTCAAAGCTTGTCAAACTCTTGTACCATTTTATTGTATAATTTATTGAGAAAAAAATTGCAATGAGACAGTTTCAAAACAGGTTGGTAAGAGAGTTACAGCAATTAATACATTTCATATTGTTGTCTTTGTAGTAGTCATTCATAGCACAAGATGCAGACAAGATACCCTGTCCAAACACTATTAGTACAAACCTTTCTTCTCATTCAATTAAGAGAAAGTAGCTATATATCTATCCTATTTTGTATGCACAGATATAAAATAGTCCTTCATTTATATCACCCTTTTTATTTAGCTTTCTCAGAGATGGGTATTCCACTGCCATCGAAGTACTGTAGGTGCACTAATTCAGCAAAATATTCCAATATAGTCCAGTAGTCTACAATAGTAGTGGGTGATCCACAGGACTGGTAATGTCCAAATCTCCTGATTCGAGCCTTCCACAGCTCAGCATATTAACGTGCCTCACTTTTCATACCTTGTTTCTACACTTTTCTGCTCAATGGTTAAGATCAAGATAAAGCAACACCTATATAGCAAGAAATGTCACTTTTATATCTGACAAGGTCAGTCAAGTCCTCTCAGGACTTATCCCGAAACCCAGTACCACACTTTGTAGATCATATGTCAGTGTCAGCCATGTGAATAAGTCACGGCCATTGCTTGACCAATTTGCTTCCTCTTAAAACCCATTTTAAAGTGGTCCAAGAGTTCCCTGACCTTCTTATACACACCCAGTTATATCCTCTTCATTTTATGTTCACTGAAGTTGCTTTATTTTCCTTTTAAACACTTTATTTTTTATTATTCCTGTCCACTAGTGGACTATAAATTTCATGAGGGAAAATATATTGTATCATTTTCACTACTAAATTGCTAGAGCCAAGATAGAGTGGAATACATTGATGCGTACAATGAGTCCTTGTACAATTGACGATATAATGGCATTCAAACTGATTTGGAAAGCGAATAAATGGATGCTAAAAGAAAGACTCATTTCTACAATAGACCACATATTAGTCCAGAAGTCATACTTAAGTATATGCAAGAAAACAAAAATTATCCCATGCATATGATCTGACGACAGCACAACGAAAATAAATGACAAAAGAAACCAGAAAAACCACCTAATTCGATGGAAATTAAACAAAACCCTGAAATCAATGAAATTAAATAAGACATTCAACAATATCTACAATTCAACGAAAATTCAACCAAAACTTATCAGAATTTATGGGATGTGATAAAAGCAGTTCTCAGCAGATCATAGCTATGATCTCACACATTAGGAAAACAGAGTAGGAACAAATAAACACACTAAAGTTACACATCCAACATCTAGAAAAGGAAGAGCAAACCAAACCCAGAGCCCAAAGACAAGAAGAAATCATAAAGATTAGGGCATAAATTAATTCAATTGAAATGAAGAAAACAGTTCAAAGAATCAATGAATCAAAAAGCTGGTTGTTTGGAAGACAAAATAAAATTGATAAGCCCCTAGCTAACCTCATCAAAAAGAGGAAAGTAAAAGTTCAAATACAAGCAATAAGGAATGAAAAGGGTGTAATCACTACAGACCTAATGGAAATTCAAAAGATTAACAATAGTTATTCTGAGAATCTTTAAACTCACAGAATAGAAGATACAGAAAAAATGGACAGATTTCTAAAAAGGTACAAATTACCAACATTGAATCAAGAAGATATAACAACTCTCAATAACAGACAATGAAATATGAAACATAATAAAAAGCCTACTGACAAAGAAAAGTCCAGGTCCTGATGGATTCACAGCTGAATTCTGCAAGAAATTTATAGAAAAAATAATCCTTATGGTCCACAAAATCTTCAATGAAATTGAGAAGGAAACAATTCTCCCAAAATCATTCCTGGAGGCAAGTATTATACTGATACCAAAATCAGGGAAAGACACAACTAAAAAAAGAGCACTACAGGACAATCTCCATTGTCTGTGAACACAGACACAACAATCCTCAATAAAATCCTACAAATACAATACAGCAAATCATCAAGATCATACACTATTACCAGGTAAGATTCATCCCAGGGATGCAAGAATATTTGCAAATCTATAAATGTAACATACTATATCAATAGAGCAAAAACTGAAAACCACATGATCATCTCAATTGATGCAGAAAAGGCTTTTGACAAAGTCCAGCACTCATTCATTTTCAAAGACCTACAGGAAATTGGAAAAGAAGGCCTCTGCTTAAAGCTGATAAAAGCCATCTATGACAACCAAATGGCAAATATAATTCTAAATGGGGAAAAACTGAAATCTTTAACTCTCAGATCTGGTACAAGACAAGGATGTGTCCTATCACCCCTCCTATTTGGCATAGTTCTGGAATCATTTGCTAGAGCCATTGAGAAGAGGGAGAAATAAAAGCAATAAGAATAGGCAAAGAAGAAGTTAAATTACCATTATTCACAGATGACATGATACTTTAATTGGAAGACCAAAAAAACTCCACCAAGAAGCTACTAAAATTGACACACAAATTCAGTAGTATAGCAGGATACAAAGTCAATACCTGAAAGTCAATAGCATTCCTCTACACAGATAACAAGCACACTGAAAGGGAAATTAGGGAAACAATGTCTTTTACAATATCACTGAGGAAAATGAAGTACCTTGTAATTCATCTAACTAAAGAAGTCAAAGAAATTTCATGGAAAATTACAGTCCTCTGAAAAAAGAGACTGTAGAGGATTTCAGAAAATGGAAAGATATTCCCTGATTGTGGATAGGAAGAGTCAACATCGTGAAGATGACCATACTCCCAAAATTGTTGTATAGATTCAACACAATCCCTTTCAAAGTACCAACAACATACATCCCAGACCTAGAGAAATCATGCCTAAAATTTATCTGGAACTGGAAAAGACCTAGAATAGCAAAGGAAATCCTGGCCACAAAAGGCAAAGCAGGAAGCATTACAGTCCCTGACTGTAAACTATACTACAAGGCTACTGTGATAACATCAGCATTATACTGGCAGTGATACAGACATGAGGATCAGTTGGATAGATTAGAAGATGATGAATCCTCTATGAACACACTCAGCAATCTGATCTTTGACAAAGGGGCCAAACATATTCACTGGAAGAAAGATAGCCTCTTTAACAAATGGTGCTGGCAAAACTGGCTGTCTATATGCCGACCACTAAAAATTGACCCAGATCTATCACCATGCACTAATCTAAAGTCAAAATGGATTAAAGACTTAAACATTAAAACAGACACACTAAATCTCCTAGAAGAGAACGTAGGAGGAACTCTTGAAGATATAGGGGTATGCAAAGAGTTCATGAGCAAAAATGAAATCACACAGGTAGCCCTTGAAAGAATTAATGACTGCGACATCTTCTTATTGAGAAGTTTTGCATGTCAAAAGAAATTACCAACAGTGAAAAGACAACACAAAAATCTGGAAAATATCTTAACTAATAAGCAGTCAGACAAAGATCTGCTCTCTAGAATTTATAATGATCTAAAAAACATTAGGGCCCCAAAATTTAAAGACCCAGTCCAGAAATGGGCACCCAAGTTGAACACACACTTCCCAGTAGAGGAAATTAAAGAAGGGAATAAATACAGGAAAAAATGCTCCACATCATTAGCCATCTGTGAAATGAATATTAAAATAACACTGAGATACCATCTGATCCCAGAAAGAATGTCTATCATAAAGAAATCAACCATCAACAAATGTTGGGGAAGATATTGGAAAAAGGGAACACTTCTCAGTTGGTGGGAATGTAGACTGGTACAATCATTATGGAAATCAGTGTGGAGACTCTTTAAAATCTAAGACTAGAAATCCATTCAAGCCAGCTATCCTGCTACTGGGAATTTTCCAGTGGAACTGAGAACGTCATATCATAGTGAGGTATAAAGAATGATAAACTTCTAGCCTTCATATTTAAGTGGTTGCCACTTGAGGATATACTTATAAGTAAATAATAAATCAGAACAAAATGTGTAAATATTGTATAGTCTCCCTAGTACAAGTACTCAAAAGAAGAGTACTCTTCTATAACAAATAGAAAGGTATAACACAATTAAAAGGAAAGTGAGAACTTGAGGATTGGACAATGAGGAGAGGGCAAGGAGAAAAGCTGGGAAACATGACAGGGGCAAAGCCATACATTTATATGCATAAGATGCGTACGGCAGTGTTCCTGAGAAACATCAGCAGGTCTTTGAAATTAGCAGTTAATTGGCAGGATTCTCATCCTGACTAACTATATATGTTGATCTTTGTGAACCAAGCAACTGCACTGAAGACAGCAATGTGTAATAGAAGGGTCATACTTGGAATGCCTGTCATTCTGATCTTCTAAATACATACTTCCTGTCATGACATACCAAGTATTACTATACTGTCTTTCAATAAAATTTTTTTAAATAAGTGATAATAAATGAAAAATAAGACACAGAAACAAAAGTCACAGCATAGTCCTACTACAATTCTGTATATAGATAGATTTATAAATTTCTGTATAAATATTTATATATATATATGTGTGTGTGTGTGTGTGTGTGTGTGTGTGTGTGTGTTAAGTCCTATTACAATTGTTTTTTCTTCATATTCTATAAAGACCTAAAGTTTAATATCTCAATACTTGATGGAAAATACCTGTTCCATGTTATGCCTACAATGTCTGATATTTAGACAGATAGTGAGGTAAACTGAGCTGCATATGTTGCAGGGTAATAATAAACTTCTCTTTCAGAGAGTTATCAACCTATGTTTACAGATCAAAAAATTAGAGAAAAGGAAGGGCTTCAAGGTCAGCCAACATTTAGGCCATAGCCTTTCAAGGCCAGTGAAGACTCTATACATAGGAAAACCTGCACTGTAACATCTTGTAACTCAGTTGTGTCCCAAATGTTCTGGTCAAGGAGATTATGGGGCCACAGAGCAACATGATCAATATACCAAGCTATAAAGGGCTCAAGTCGACAACTTCTGCAGGTAACCCACTACTGTGGACTGCTGGATTTCTGGACTGTGTTGGATTGTTTCAATGAATTCATGCACCTATAGTATTTAGATGCCAATGGAATACCCACCTCTGACAGGAATAAACAAAAAAAGGGCTACAACAGAAGAACCATTTTGTATATCGATATACAGAAGAGTTCTGATAGCTATACAGCTACTTCAGTTAACTCAGTGAGATTATTTGTACTAGTAGTATTTGGACAGGATATCCTGTCTGCTTCTTATATTTTGGGTAATCACTAAGAAGACAACAAAGTAAACTGTATTAATTATTGAAACTCTCCTATTAATCAGCTTTGAAACTATGTCATTGATATCTGTTTCTCAATAAAAAAATTAAAAAATAAAAACAATATGCAATATAACAAAAAAAGAGAAAAACTTGAAGTGTTCCAAATATAGGAGTAAAAGAGATATAAATCTAATAGAAGAAAACAAGTGGCAAATTTTCAGGTCTTTCTCTTTGGCAATAAATCCTCAAATAAGATAGCAGGCATATGAGCATCAATAAAAGAGTTAGACAATTGAAATTGCATTAAAATAAAATAAACTTTTTTGTGGCAAAGATATTACAAAAATGAAAAACTAGCTATAGAAAATGTGAACGTATTTTCAAATAAAGTATATGATAGGGGCATAAGAACTGGTAAAGTTAGAGAATTTTTATCATTCAACAACAGTAATGACATTTCCATTTTAAAAGTAAAAAATAGCCTGGGCTTCTTCAAATAAACAAGTAATTAGCAGGCACATAAAACCATTCAAAAGTACGTAAAAAGAATAGACATGTTTCATCATTTATTTTGAATGAGACCAAAAAGAGACATGTTTCTGTTTGCCACATCATGTTTGTGTTCTCCATATAATATTTTTATAACGTTTTTGTATTTGTGGAGGAAAACACAAGAATGACAGGCTTAGCCGGGCGTGGTGGCGCATGCCTGTAATCCCAGCACTCGGGAGGCTGAGACAGGAGGATTGTTGTGAGTTCGAGACCAGCCTGAGCTACAAAGTGAGCTCAAGGCCAGCCTGAACTGCATAGTGAGACCCTGTCTCAAAAAGACAAAAAAAAAAAAAAAAAAAAAAGAATGACAGGCTTAAAGAGCATTTCCTAACCCCTCTCTAACATGAATGAGTGTCACTCTACATTTGGAGAAACTTGTGGAATATGCAGTAGTAAGGGTTCTCCTAAACTGCAGACTTAGTCTCAAAATAACTACAAATACAGTTTCTGCAAGACTAAATAATGTACTATCCTAGTAAGAAATTCTGGTCATGAGACATACATGCGCATAAAAGCAGAGCATGGGAAATCTCTTTACCATCTTCTCTGTTTGGCTCTGAACTAAATATTAAAGAATATGTCTATTAAAAATTGAATGAATGATTCATATTTTGAGAACTGAGGTGTTTTATAACTCTCTCTCAAAAGCATTGTCAATATTTTCCCCCATGATTTAGTGTCTGATTTGTATTGGATTCTGATCAAATGGTTAACTGAAATAGCTTAAAAAATTCTTAAATCTTCAGGTGGTAACCTCTGTGAATACCCAACTGAAAAATCTTTCTTCCCCTTTAAAACATCATTACTGTCATTAAGTAGCATTCATTACAAAAATTCAAATACTTTTAAAACAAAGAATCTTACAAATAAACAGAAAATACAAATTACCAATGATCTTGTCAATGAAAACAGAGAAGAACCACTCTGCTATTTACCTGTATAGTATATCTCTCACCTGTCTTATTCACTGTCTGGTACTGCGAAAATTCTGGCTTATCCCTAAAGTCAAAATGGCCATGAAAGGTAAACATTTTACACTGATTAATGGTATCAGGGAAACTGGAACCACTCGGGTAAGGGGACCTTGGGAGCTGTTTCAGAAAGTGGGACAAATGAATAAATAGGTGTGCTAAAAACAAGGGACAAAGGCTTGGAGTTGAATAATGGCAGTGTGTCTAATTACAATGGATTTCAAAAATTTAAACATTTTATTTCATGCTTACACATTTTATATTACATATAAAATAAAATGCATGTTTGCTATCAGCATTTTAATCTATCTATTTCCAAGTATATTATTAATACCAAAAATATATACTTTAAAAAATAAAATAAAAGAATGATTCAGGTATAAATTATTCAAGATTTGTGGTTTTTTTTCTGAGAAATATTTAATAGAAATCCTAACAGACAAATAGAAGAAACTTACCAAATAGCCTGAAACAAAGAAAGTATTGTAGAGAAACATGATTATACAAAGAATAATTGCAATCAAGTAATAGAGTAATGGAAAAGTACAGAAATAGCTAACATTTATTGAGAGTTGATAATATCCTACAAGATGACTAAGTATTTCATTTAATTATAAGATTCAATTTGAAAGAATATATTGAAGTTCCATTTTAAAAGTTTTCATTTATTCTTTACAATGTCCCCCCAAGGTAGATACTACTTCAATTTTGTAAGTTAGCAAACTATGAATCAGAAAACCTAGTGTTCCACAGTTAGCTAGTCAATGAAAAAGTCAGAATTCAACCCAGGTTCTTTTACTACTGTTCTTGGACATTGTTTACTCTATTTCATTTGGAATATATGAAATATTGATGATAGATTCAAATACAGTGATGGTTTATAAATTTCTTCAACTGACCATGAGACTAAAGGCCCATAGTTTAACTTTCAGTTGATAAAATTTTATTATCAGTTCTCTCTAAAAACAGATAACAATATTTAGCTTTGAACTCATCAACTGAACTATAAGCAGCAAAGTTCTCTCCTTAAAATCTAGTTTCACCCATGTCGATTCTCTTACCTATAAAACATAATCAGAAGTTGTGTCCCAATCCACCTGCTTCTATGTGAATACAAACTCTCAGAAGGTAGATTGTGCTGTGGCTAGGAAGCCACATGTCTTTCACCTGCACAATAATCAAGTCAAAAGAGACCAACTATCTAGATGTACAGAGTGATCCTGCTGGAAGGTAAAATAGGGAATATGATTGAAGAAATATGCATAGATACGGACCTCTTGAATAGAATTTCAATAGCACACAAGTAGTGTAAAAATCAATGAATAGGATTATATTATGTTAAAAGGCCGCTGCATAGCAAAATTAATAATCAACAGTGAAGGGATGACATGCAAAATGGGCACAACTTTTGCCACCTACTCTTCCAATACGGAACTGATATCTAGATCAGTAACGCTGAGCCTTTTTGTGACCTATTACTGAATAGGAACCCAAAACCCACTTATTTATTGCAAAATGCCAACACTGTAACTAAACCTGAATGCTTAGCATTTAGAAAAATCAACTTAGACATTACTATCCTTTGTCTTAAAAGGAAAAATACAAAAATACATGTTTACCACCACTGATATCTAGACTAAAGAATTCAGAAAAATTAAGCCAGCCAAAAAGATGGCCCAATCTAAACAACAGGCCATTAGAATATCAGATATTTTGAAAGAAGAATCAAAAATGGCAAATAAATATTCAAAAAAAATTGTTCAGCATCTTCACCTAATAAAAAATTGCAAACAAAAAGAATTGTGAGATCTTATTTTACTCCAGGCACAATAGAGTACGAAAAACAAAGGCAAACACTCATAAGGACACAGGAAAAAAGAAGCCCACCTATACTTTTGGTGAGAGTGGAAAGTAGTATAACCATTATGAAAATCAATATGGAGATGCTTCATAAAACCTAAAACAGGAAATTCCAGTGAATCCAGCTATATATCTTCTAGATATTCCCCCATTGTTAAAGACATCACTCTATAGTGACACATGACATTAGGCTCATAGCAGGGAAACAGTCTAGATGCTCACAGCCAGATAAAGAAAATGTGGACGGTCATCCACTAGGAAAACAATTATTGAATTTTTGATATAATTCAGGTATAAAAAAATAAGATAAGTAAGCAGCTACACTCTTAATTCACTGATAAGAGATATCTGCTAAAATAATATCTGTAAATATAATATCATGTATGCACCTTGTACAATACCAAAACATTATGAAAACAGTTTGCAATGTAGTAATTTATCGAATCTGTATTGTTAAGGTGTCTTGAAACTGCCTGATTGACATTTGTAGTTCAATAAAATAAAAGAAAATAAAAAAAAAGAAAATGTGGCATCATTCAGCCATAAAGGACAAAGTTGGGCCATTTCTGAGAAAACGCATGAATCTTGTGACCACAATATTAATTGAATTGTATCAGATTCAGAACGTTAAGTAGTGTATGGTTGCTCTTACATGAGAAATCTGAAATATATAAAAGAAAAGTAAGATAAAGAATTGATAGTAGAAAACAGGGAGGTAGACATTATGGAGATCCCCATAAAGATGGGGATGAGGATGAAGAAGAGAGGATGAGAAGACTGAAAATGATCTAGGTGGCTATTACTGTATTATACCACTATATTGTATTACACTACACAATGTTATATATGTATATATTTATATTATATATATATATATATATATATTTGTACAAATTGTATATACTCTAGATGTGTATATCAATTCCTCAAAATGAATTCAATTGTTTATCACAAGCATATACCAGCCTAAAAAAGACAAAAAAGAACTCATAACATAGTGAGGTGATTTTTTTTTTTTTTTTGGTCTTTTTTTGAGACAGGGTCTCACTATGCAGTTCAGGCTGGCCTTAAGCTCACTTTGTAGCTTAGGCTGGCCTCGAACTCACAACAATCCTCCTGCCTCAGCCTCCCGAGTGCTGGGATTACAGGCATGCGCCACCACGCCCGGCATAGTGAGGTGATTTAAGAGATGTACTTAAATTCGACTGAGTGTTATACCATGTTAATCAGCAGAACAGTTCTTAATGTTGTATCCTGTAAAATATTTCATCCTAATAGACAAGAGGCTTAGTTCACTAAATTACACATGAATTGAATTATATGTTAATTCTATGCAAATACCTTGCACCACTACCTTCAGGTTGAAAAGAAGAAATAAATCTGGCTCTCATTGTAGGATGTAGAGGAATTTATCTTGCAGATACGGTTTTATCAGGAACTTTGCCCCACGTTCTTTTATGTTTCTATGATTGAATGTGTTTTTATCCACTACAGTTTGTGTTGCAACTTCATCTTCACAGTAAAAGAATAACGAGGGATGAGGTCAGGAGGACTCGGACTGCGAGTTGGGCTGAAGGCAGCGGCTTAGCTCTCTGGACCTCCCTGCCTCTGTGTAGCGCGAGGGCACTGCGCGCGCATCCCCTGGAAGATGCAGACATCTCATCTTCAAAGCAGAGAGCAGATCTCAACAGACCCCAACCCTGCCAGTGCCTTGATCTTTAGCTTCTTAGTCTCTAGGACTTTGAAAAACACGTTTTTACTCTTTATAAATTTTCCAGCCTCTGGTATTTTTGGTTATATCCACAAAAAATGTCAAGGGAGGAAGTAATCCTGCACTTTTTATTTTATGCACAGATTTTTTTTTTAAAGATGTAACTGTTAAAAATCTTGGTGAAGAAATGTTTGTGAACTTTATAAATAAAAGTGCTCTCGATGGGTCCATAAACACATGGGTAGGAAAATGCCATATTCACACCCCATCTTTGCTGGTCTTGTTAGCGCTCCATGCCTCTGTGCATGCACGGGCACGGCGTGCGCATCCTGCAGAGGACGCAAACATCCCATCTTCAAAGCAGAGGGTGGTTTTCAGCGGAAGCCAAACACGCCTTGCTGCTTCTTTTTTTTTCTCTTTTTGAGACAGGGTCTCACTATGCAGCTCAGGCTGGCCCTAAGCTCACCTTGTAGCTCAGGCTGGTCTCGAACTCACAACAATCCTCTGCCCCAGCCTCCCGAGTGAAAGAACGTCCTCCATTGGTTCCCTAAGAGAGCTCAGCTCAGCGTTTCATCCTCGGTGTAGAGCTTTCTCCGGAGGGCCCAACAAGATGACCATGTGAGTGAAGATGCCCAAGCTGGCTTTTGCTCCAATTCAGTTTGGGAAGCAACTTGCTTTTATTTTCAGTAAGGGCAAAATAAAACTAGGTAAATTAACCCCCCAAACACTCTGTGCAGAGAACCTCTTGACACTCCTTGAATTCCCTGTCCTCATATGCTGCAGTGCCCTCTGAAAATCGGTTTTCCCCTACTTCTTCTTAAGAAGCAGATAACTTCTTCAGACATTTGGTTACACCAGTTCAGGAAACCTGTATTTATACTGTGTGTTTAAAATAAAGTAACAGCGAAACGATGTTAGGGAAGCCCACTTATATTAGAGCACTTATTTACCAAGCAACTGGTTTTCTTACCCTTTGATTTTAATTAAGATTTAAAGGTACTCTCATTTTTTAAAGTGAGAAAACATCTAAGTAATTCCGATTAAATAACCACAAAAACTAATTCTGATTAAGTAACGAAAAAATGATTTGATCTCTTTAAAGTAAATATTTTGTTAATAAATCTTTATAATATTCAAGGAGACTATTTCAATAAACTGCATTTATAATAGATTTTGTTTAAGTAGCTTATATAATAATTTCCTGAAAAGTAATGTACCTGGCTACCTCTTGTTTTTATATGCTAGCTCAGATGCTGTCCAGTGGAATATTCTACAGTGAAATGTTGTCTACACTATCCAATAATAATAGCCAGTAGGCTAACAAGACTGAAGAGCTGGATTTTTCATTTTAAATTTTATGTAAATTGTAAATGCTATCAAGCAGTTGAACTGTAGTTTGTGTGACTGAGAAACTTAATTGTAAATTTTACTTTATTTCAGTACAGTTAAATTTAAGTGGACACATGTGGATATTGGTATTTCAGTGTACACTACAGTTTTAGAACTTAGCACAAAATAATTATTTTTGTGTGAATCAAGAAAGACTGGAATGATTTAGAATTGCTTTGAACTGGTCCAGTGATAATTAAACACATCCTCCTCCTAAGCCTGCAACTGATTCATGTGCTAATATACATCATTATACAAAAAATATAATACTTTGCCTAATTGACCATTAAATCCAAATAGATCTCTTTAAGCCTTCTGTTGTTAAGGATGCAAGGTCATAATCCTTTAATGCCAACAAACTTATTTTATAATATTTGAGAAAATATTTTGTAGTGAGATACTTTTTGAACTAATTTCAGTAGGTCTGCATGCTACAAAAAAATAAAAGAGAGGAAAAGAAATGATAGACTATCAGTGCTTATCAGTGTCTGGCTGTAACCACTGCAGCCAGCCTGATCTCAACTGCTAATGGTTAACTTTGCTATCATAGTCACTAGAAATACGGATTTAAGTCACTTGATATATAATCAACATTTATAAAGCAGCTCAACTACAAAAGAAATGAATGGGTAAGAATGGCTGGAGCTCAATGAACTTCAAGAATCATGTTGAAATAAACATAAGATTGCTTCATATATCCATCACATGTTAAGTACAAACAAGATCTTACTGATCTTTTAACCAACTATTCATAGTACAGGAAAGCTGTGATACAGTTTATGGGACAGTATAGTGCTTTCTGAGCAGATTTCAGAGTTTACCTAGGCATGAAAAAAAAAATATATATATGTATGTATGTTAAGCCTAATTAGGAAATGAGACTGTTTTTACCATTCTGCTAAAGTGTAAGGGACAATTAATGGTACCTTATAGTTCTGTTGTATAGTTATAGAACCATTTCCAACCTGTAAATTTTATTTTATTATATTTTATTTTATTTTATTTTATTTTATTTTATTTCATTTCATTTCATTTCATTTCATTTCATTTCATTTCATTTCATTTCATTTCATGTTTTGTGTCTAGATGGTTAACCTGGCCAGTATCCTGCTTCATAAGTACACTGCAGCAGGAAGTAAGTTCTTCTCTGAACCTGATGCAAGGAAACAACATCTTCCTACTAAGTGCTGCCAGATGTAGGCGAGACACGGGATTCCCTGACCTCATCACATTTCACTAACACAGTCAAGGAATAGGATGAGATTGCTCTAATTTAATATTGTAGTTCAGAAAACAGGAATTTCCATGACTAAGAGAGTTGTCTAGGATATAGGTAATGATGTTCAAAAATATAACCTAATCTTCCTTCTCCTGTCCATAACCACTATACAAGTCATGTTCCATTATAATTTTAAAATATTTAGAAAGGGAAAAAGTAAATATGGCTATACTTGTATACAGTGCACTCTAAAACCATTTATACGGGAGGTTCTTTTGCTCATCTTTTTAGTGCTAAGAATATAACAGAAGTTGGGATAAATACAGATCAAATAACTTCAGGATATTACTTAACTAAATAGACTTTAGTATATTACTTAAAAAGCTTAAATAGGAAAGGATTTTGTAGATGCTCGGGTTACAGCATTGCAGATAGGCTTCCTATTCTAACTAAGTCCTCGAGCCTGTATGTGGCCCAATTTAACTTCCTTCATGGTTAAATAGCCTTAACAATATCTTATAGGACCCCAAATCATAATTCAAAAATTCGCCACATGTGGTATGAAAAGATTAGACACATCTTAAGCAGGCTGGGCCTTAAATCCTGGTTGATAATACAGTGGATAAATTAGACACCATAAAGGCAGAGGAGAAAGAGCAAAGGTTTAGCAAAAAGAAGATATAATCAGACGACACAAGACTTCATATAAATCAAGCCTTTCTATTCCATGTGATTATTTCATAAACTGGATCTTGGACTGTTCATCTTTTTAAATGATTCCTATAAAAATGCATGGACTTTTAGAGAACATTGGTGGCTGATTTATATTCCACACATTTTTTTCTATCAGTTTTAATTCCTTTAAAATATGGTCCTCATAATAGAGTTGATATTTTCAAATAATATGAAAAGCTTGAAATTCAATTTATATAAAAGCTATCTTTGTGTACAGTTACTACGCCACATTTGGAAAAATAGTGATAAAATAAGCAACGAAATGCACACTCAGATGAGACTCAGTTTGAAAAGATAAGATCATTTTGTCAGAGAGGGAAGTATGGTCATGTTTTCCTTTCCTCTCTTAACTCTAATTTAATAGCATAGACAAATAAGAAGATCAGCCTTTGTGCTTTCTGTAAAAAGAAAAAAGAAGAAAGTCTGCTATAAAGGGAAGAAAAAATAAAGAAAGCAAGGCAAGTACTTGGGTCTGCAGGATGTTCTGTTCACGTCACCAGTTGGTGTATTATTCAGCAGACTTGGAGAAAAGCATTTCTTTCTGTAGTAATATTTTTGAATTGTCAAGACTTCATTTGGTACTAGCAGAAGAAAACATATATGTAGCACATATTAGTCATGATAATATAATTTATTTATCATAATTTCTACAAAAAAGACAGCAAGGGAGCTAGAGTACTCTTCATATAAATGGATTGAAGGAGTTAGCTAACTGCTCTGCACATGTAACACATACTTTTCTTGGTTTACTTATGTAGGCTGAATTGTTCTTAATCTACTTATTTACTCTGTAAGAAGCCAATTAGGCAAAGACAATACTCATGCAACAGAGTTAAGTCACAGAACAAATATACAAGGACCCCTAAGAGAAAAAAATCCTTATTCCATACAATGGTTTGAAGTAATAATTTAACAAAATGATTCTTTTTAATAGAGGCCAAGAAAGGAAGGTTTATATGATCCATACAGCATGAGATGGGTATTTTTATAGAATCAGACTGATTTGAGGGGGTAAGGGCAATAGAATTTAGACACAAAAATCTACTTAAAGTTGGGGCTGGTAGTGGACAGTGGTGTACATCCATAATCCCAGCACTATGGAGGTTGAGGCAGGATGATCACCATAAATTTGAGGTCAGCTTAGGCTCCATGTGGGGCTTAAGGCCTACATGAATTACAGAGTGAGATTCTGTCTAAAAATAATAGCTATATAATATACCACAGCCAAAACAAAATAATAGACCAAGCAGCAAATAACTTTCCTTATTAGAATTCTTTTATTTTCACTTGTTTAAAATATTTGCTTCCTTGGAAACTACTGAAATCTCTATTGTTACTTCATTACATATGCACATTTTCTAAAGTGCTTTAAATAAATTGTGATAGTACTAAGCATATAGAAACATACCTATAAATTAAATTTTTCATTGTGTCTTATGCAATTAAGGTTTTACATTTGGTACAAATATTCTTATTCTTTAAAAGTTATGTTAAAATGGCACAACATGCTATATCATAAATAAGTGTTTTATAGAATGAAGTACTTTTGTTAGTATTAATGTCAAAAGGAAAATGCTTTTCTGTCTATTGATTTGTTAATATTGGCATTATTAAAAGGAAACAAGTGAGACAAAAAACCTGGGAATTTATAAATTGGATGCTCTGAAACAATAGTATTGACGTCGGGGGGGGGAATGTAATCATTCTTAGAAAACAAGGCTCAGTACTCAGTATTTTAATAAGAAAGACAATGTAATCAGGGCCAGTCAGGCCTGAAAAGTACATGACAACAATTCTGCGGTATTGTTAGGATTAGAAGTGAATAAATCAGGTAAGTCTTACTTAGTGGATCTTCTAAAAGAAAACATGCTTAATTTTAAAGTTAAATTTAAAAATAGAAGATCAAACAAAGTTTTCTTTATAGAACATTTAAACTTTATTTTAAAGTCAGTTTGTAAGTAATACGGCATATACCAGTGGTGACCAAACATTATGGTAAATGTTTAAATTAAAATTAAAAATTTGTATAGTAAAAGACACCATTCCATCAAGCCAGTTCAATATATCCCACGCTCTTGCTTCAGTTTGAACAAATGCTTATCCTAGCATTCCCCTGCTCCGACGTGCGCTAAAGGTCCTCTTCCACACCTTCATGAAGTCTGACCAACAGCATGGTAAATGTAGCTGCTGAGCACCTCAGCACACCTTCACAGTGCGTTGTCAGCCTTCTAATTCACGGGATCCAGCACTCTGTGACTTAGGACTCTTCTTACCTCCGCCAAAATGGCCATGAAAGGTACATGCTTCAAAACCACTGAGGACGTTACGACAGCTGGCATAGGTCAACCAGAGACACTCATGAAAAGGAACTTGCAGAACCGCTCCAGAAAGTTACAAGAAAAGTAGAATAGATGTATTTGAATCAGGGGGAGTATTTTGAGGTATCCAATGGCAATGTACCATTGTAAAAAATTTATTAAATGCACCATAGTTTAATCACACCTCTCTCTCATTGTGTGGAGAGTGACTAATATTCTCTTACAGCTGCCTTACACTTTCTTACAATTTTTCAACAAAATTTTGATTTTTTGTTTTGTACAGAGTCTTGAAAATTATTGATCTGGTCTTCTCTAGGAGGTTGCCTTTCCTAATGCCTGCTTGAAACCTATGCATTTTATGTTTGTGAATATCAGATATTCTTTCTGTGAGGCAAACACTGGCAGGATGTGTAAAGTGTAACCATTTGTTCTTCCAATATGACTCATCCAATCCTGGCTTTCTAAGGTGATCAAGAAGAAAGGAGGAGGACGTTGGTAAGGGTCAGGCATCTTGGGCACTCCCATGCCTTTTCTCTCTCTTTTTGGCATGCTGAGTTCTGTCACCCAGGATGTGACTGGACACAAGATTAGTTTCTTCCACTTTCCATTTGGAAAACATTTCTAATTAGCACTTCCTCACTTTCTAATTATTTTCAAGTGAAGTATAGTTTTATATAACACAAACATGAATATAGAGTAGCATTTTTTAAAAAAGGATAGGACAGATGAATTCAATGTCCAGAATAAGGTATCTACGTACAAGTACTCACTTATTGAAATTAACTTTTAATTTATATTTTTTCTAAATAGATACAGAGCTGGCAAAATACTATCATTAATTTATTGCTTCAAATAACAAAAAAGAAAAAAAAATGAAATTTGATAAGGTGCACAGATATTTTCAAATAAATAGTTTTGAGATGTCCTTTATCACAGTAGAAATCATTGAATTATAACTTGCTTTACTCTGAGATGAGTAGGTTAATGCAGTAAGTCAAGTTAGAAAGCAATGAGAGTCACAAATGAAGATTATTGCCTATATTTTTTGATTCCCAGTTTGTCTTTGGAAGCCTCTTGAGTACATTGAATAAACATGCAGGGTATTTAACAAATCCCTGACTTTACATGTTCTATACCATTCTTTCACTTTTTATGTTACATTTTTCATCGATGAACATAGAAGCTTCTTTGAGAAACCAATGCAGAAAGCTGACACCCAGTAGTGTTGCTGAGACACTGTTTGGCAGGGAAGTCATGTTCTGCGGCAATGATACTGCAAAGCTGAGATAGATGGACTAGGCCTTTGCCTGCCATCATTTGCCATTATGCACACATGGCTTAAAGTGAGGCAGATATTTTATTATAAAGTTATCTTGCCTCTCAAAACTTTCAGGTTATATATGTGATGCACACTTTTTCCTTCTATTTGCTATTACAAAAAATTCCACAAAAGGATTTTTCAGATGAAAACGAGTACTCTCTGAGCCCTGTCCCACCCTTCCCTCTTCATACTCACACTCAGGCTGAGTGGCCACCTTGATGGGTTGGGAACTTTCCCCCGGGCCCCACTCGTTGTAGGCAACAACTCTGAAGGTGTACATGGCTTCTGGCTTCAGGTTTCCCACAGTAAGCTGGAGGGACCCAGGCTGGGTTGTATTCAACGCTCGTTCCCTAGGAAGCCAGAGTTGTAGAAAGGGATTATTCCAAAATGAATGTTTCTTGCTGTACAAGAATCATGAACAACTAAAAGGTTGTTAACTCATTTAAGGATAACTTTGGGACATAATTTGAGACCTCTGAGGCTTACTATGGGAAATAAATGAAAGGAAAGAACCTATAAATCCACGTTGCAAGGTTTGGAAAGTTAAGGCATATGTTATTCTCTATGAAACTTGCAAACTGAATTCTTCCCTTGACACTTTACAATTTAGAATTCAAAACTCACAACAACCAAACAGCTATTAAAAGAGAAGAAACATCTGGAAGCCAGACAGGAAGATGCATTCTGTAAACATCCGGCTAATGACAGGAATCATGGTTACGATTATTCCACAAATTGTTCTTTGTTAGCTCTGCCAACAAATGCATTTGTGCATTTGCTTTCATTGTAGGGAAAGAAACTGTAGATGCCAAGTGTTCCTGTGTCTGTCTGGAGCTGCCACTTCTGTACTTACTTGAAGTGCAGTCACTGAAAGGAAGAAAATTCTCTTTCAGGAAGAAACAGTAAGAAGCGTCTGCTTGCCTTTGTGCTGTGAGCCACATCACACATGCTTGACAGGCTCACCACTAAACACTTCCTCCAAATTACAAACAAACAAATTAATGTGATCATGCTAAGATTTGCAGCTCACATTAAAAGAAGATAAGCTCTCTGACACGGTTCACGTAAATGAGAATGAGGACCATGTAAGTACTCACTAAGGATGTGCATTATTCTCAACACAGATATATCTTCATTGGCCTTCAACATACAACTGCACTGCATGGAGAAAGGAACTCCTATTCCATTGAACTATTTCTTAAGGTTCCTATTCCCACATGCCTCTTGCCTCTCGGTGCAATTATGGGCACATTTTAGCTTCGGTAAGGGGTTTTATTTTTATATAAACAAAGTGAGATCTATTATTTTTTCCAGGGAAAATTATGTTCTCTAGAAAAAAAAAAATACCAAGAGCGCATGAATGGTGATTTCCAGACTGATGTGCACATATGATAGGATCTAGCAGAGGCTAAGCCATATTCAAACCTATAATTTCTTCATATTGTGTGAGACTAAATTTATAAGCTGTCCTCATGATTAGCTGTGGTTGAATGTAGTGAAGTGTGCTATTTGAGATCAGGTGTAAGAAAAGAGCAAGGAGCTACTCCTCCCTTTTCTCTCTCTTTATCTATGGCCAGAGGGAGACATGTATTAGGAGCCATATGGTGATGATGGAAGGGTCAACATTCACAAGAATTTTAGAGAAGAGATGGGAGAAGAAACCTACCCACCAACCAGGAACATCTGTTTTATACAGCTTAGGAGTCATTTGTTGTTTGTTAACATAATTTTACATAATATTACTAATGCTTAAAATATGCACTGTAGGTGGTTGGCAGAGAGTGGAGGGGGGTTAGTGTGTAATAGGTATAGTTTTAAATGGAGAATATATGATTATGTGGGAAATCTGAATGGATCTAACACTGCAGAATTCTGAACTTTAAAAGTTTAACATTATTATATATAATATCATATGCATATTATTCCTACAAAGAGAAATAATCTTATGTGAGCATCATTATGTTACAGTGAGGTTAGATATCTTTTTATAAATATAGTCATGCTCAAAGTTTAAATTAGAACATATGTGAAGGGAGGAGTCCGAGTGGGATTCATTAATAACTTTAAAGTAGTTAAAGAAACATTAGCTACTATTTCAATACATCATGTATCACAAAACTTACTCTACCAAACTAACACTGATAAGGCCAGAAAGTTGCATTTTGAAAGAAAAACCTTCTTCTCTAATAATAAAAGACCTAAATGTAAAATCTGCTTCTATAAAAACTACGAGAAGAAAATGTAGGAGAAACATTTGGAGACATCAGTACGGGAAATATTAGTTTTTGCATAGCATTCTAAAAGTATTAAACCATAAAGCAAAAATGGAAAAATGGGAATATATCTGACTAATAAGATTTTGTATAGCAAAATAAATACTCACTGGGGAGTAGAAATAACAAAAATAATGATACAGAATGACATTTCTCAAAAAAAAGAAATTTAAATGGGTTAGACAATTTGAAAAGAATACTTAATTTTGTTAGCCAGCAAGAAAATACAAATTTAAAACACAATGATATGTAATGTCATCTCAGTTAGAACTGCAATTCTGAAAAATACATGCACGCAGGCACACACACACACACACACACATGCACAAATGCTGATGAGCATATAGATAAGAGAAATAGATGATGAGCATATAGAGAAGAGAAAACTCAGATACACTGTTGATAGAAAGGAAAATGGATAGCCACTGGGTAGAATTCTATGGGGCTCTTCAGAAAAGTAAAAGTAGATGTACCTTAGCTGTTTCACTTATGATACATATCTGAAGGAAATGCATTTCATGTTTACTGCTGTATTCACCATAACTGATAGATGCTTGTTAATGAAAACATGAATAAAGAAAACATAGCAAATTGTAGGTATAAAAATGGAATATCATTCAGACAAAAGAGTAGTGATTTCTCATCATTTCCACAGAATGGATGAATTAGAGATTATGTTAAGTGAAATAAGCAAGGTATAGAAAGATGACAGTTGTATATTCTCCTTTGGATGCTTAAATAGTTAATCAGCAAGCAGAAGAGTGACAGTGTCTTGGAAGGTGACACAAATGAGGAATAGTAGGAAGCTGGAGAGTGCATACAAAGAAATGGTGAGGTAAGAAATAATGTTTAGCTGTGTGTGTTGGCACCTTTCTATAATCCCAGAACTCACAAGGTTGAGACAGGGATACAGTATCATTGCTAGTTTGAGACCAGCCTGGGCTACAAAGAGAGCTCAAGGGCAGCCTGAACTGCATAGGAAGACCCTGTCTCAAAAAGACAAAAAATAAAGAAGAAAATAAATATTTTTTAAGATTGTAGAGAATAAAGAGGTGACTATAATTCTTTTTTTTTGTCTTTTTGAGGCAGGGTCTCACTATGTAGCTCAGGCTGGCCTTAAGCTCACTTTGTAGCTCAGGCTGATCTCAAACTCACAACAATCCTCCTGCCTCAGCCTCCTGAGTGCTGGGATTACAGGCCTGCACCACCACACCTGGCCTATAATTCATAAACTTATATTTTATGAATAACTAGGTGGATCTGGAAGACAAGAAGCAGACAATAAGAAAGGAAAATGATTTGATTAGCATACACTGTACAACAGTATTGAAATAGGATACTGTACCTCATAAAATATACACCTATTATCTATTAATATAAGCTCTTATAAATCTTTAAGAAGATGGAATTATTAACATTGTATATAAATGTATCAACTTATACATAGAAACCTACAAATGTGTACAACTAAAGTACCAATACATTAAAAATATTTGTAATCAAATAACTTGTTTTGTTTATATCTCTTGTGAAGATTACTTGGATACAGGAATTTTTCTAAATGTTTTTAGTTACAGTACTTTCTTTTAGCAGTTTTTATGTGGTGTATTATTAACCTTTGGATGTACACAGAATGGCTTCATCATTATTACATAGATGTGAATTGAATTTTAGAAAAACAATATGCTATTTTTTCCAAAAACAGCTCAGTAGGTACCACAATTAATAATAAAAATTGATAATTCATTTTCTAAATCAGCGTAGATATTATTCAGTATAGAGGGGAAAACTGGGGTCTATTCATTTGTATTATGTGATTCAGACAGTAGAAATGAGGTCCTAAAGGAGAAGAAGCATTGGGACAATGAGTATTTGGAAACCACTGGAATATTCGATTTTTCTCACATTTATTATGAATGGTTTCTATGGTATCTTCTCTTGGCTTTTAACAATATAGTTGTTATTAAAGAACAGATTTGTCCAAACTTCTGAGGCATCTATAAGAAAAGAAAATTTTCATAATTGATGTTACTCTTACAACTACAGATTATTAAAACAAATATTTCAAGGTTGTCTTGGCGCTAAGTTTTGAATAGGTATTTTTCACTGAGAAGAAGAGGAAATCTGGAAACAAGAATGTGGGAAGTCATGGATGGAGAGCTAGCTCAGTTGTCCTAGCACCTGCCAGGAAAGCGCAAAGACGTGGGTTCTATTCCTGGCACTACATGCTGTGTTGGCCCTGGAAGCCCAGGCATGCCCCTGCTGGCTGCCAAAACCAAGCGTGGGGGTGCATGCCTGTAATCCCAGGGATGGGGAGGCAGAGACAGGAGGATCTCTACTAGTCTGAGCCATGTAGTTAGACCCTGTATCAAATAAATAAAAGATCTTTTAAAAACGATTGTTGGAAATCATAGGATAAAAACGATTGCTACATATAAAAAAGGTATCTGAAAGATGTTTCAGTTCTTATAATGTCCATCAGGCTCTGGACAGTATGTTGAATTAATAATAGGTACCCATGTAAAAATTATATTCACCAATAGGGACAACTGATATTTTCTCAATCTCACATGAGGTATGAGTAAGGCATCTTTAGAAAATGCTTCTACACTTTTATCTGTAAAACATAATCTAAGCCAATACACTATGCTTTCACTATGAGCACACCTTCTTGATATCAGTGTATCCCTCCTCTTAACTACATAATGGCGCTACCTTGGATTGATAGCTAGTTTCTTTAATGTGGGCAACAATGGATTCTGCCATGAATTAATCTAAGCATTTTAATTGTACATATCACTTTTCAGAAAGCTGCTTGTCACATTAAAATGAGGTCACATTAAAATACTTGTGTAGACCATGGAGTAGATTTGACCATAAGTCTGGAAGTGCTTTTTTTTTTCACCTTTATATTACCTCACCAGAGTATCAGACTCTGCAGATATAAGATAGATGCCAATGTGTTTAATTTACTCAGTCTGAAAGAATAAAATGACACACTGTGCATAAAGCATCTGAGGCAGAAGGCGTGGCCCCTGGCAAGCAATATGGAATCTCCTGTAATGGCGGTGACTACTGGTATTATCTTACTATTACAGTAGAATCCTGCCACATCATAGGAAATAATTACTCTCAATTCCACATAGTATGTACTACCAAGAATCTGTGAATTTGGCAAGAAAAATAAATGTTGCGTATGGTGACACACACCTGTAATCCCAGTACTCGGGAGCCTGAGGTAGGAAAACTGCTGCAAGATTTAGGCTAGTGTAGGCGACATAGTAAGCTCAAGGCTAGTCTGAGCTACATAGTGAGACCCAGTCTCAACAATTCAAGTGAATGAATGAATGAATAAATGTATGAATAAATGGTACAATCATGAAGGAAAAGAATACTGAAGACTTCACTGATTTTCATCCTTCTCTAGCAAAGCAGTAAAAACAAAACTTTATATTTTCTATGAGATGAATTTTATTTAAAAGGAAAAATGAGAACAAAAAGAATAATCAGGGCCAGGGAGGTGGCTCCATAGAATAAGCGCTTCCCTCGCAAGCGCAAGGGCCTGAGTTCAAACCCTGGTTCAAAAAAAAATGATCATAGCTGGAGCTACTGAGTAAGTTTCACGATTGAAAAATAGGAATTCTTAGAAGGAGAGCAATTTTGATAGTGGATGATATGGACCAAAGCTGTTGGGAGTCCCTACTCCTGTGATTTTTGAAACTCTCACTGGTGTCTGGGCTTTGCTGCCAAGTGGTATTATAATTATTATTTTTTAAATCATACTCATTGACTTTAAGTTCGTAAATGGCACAAATGCAATGTTGGAAAGTAGCATTTCCTATCACACCACCCTTCAGAATCTGTGCTATCAAACGCCCCTAAGGTTACTCTTGATTTTTATCTGCAGCCTTATATACTGTAAATACAATCTCACACATTACTTTCCAGCAATAAGTGAAGACTGAGTTGGGATGATACTGGAGAGGTCACTAGACGATGCTGGATGTCCCTGGTCCAAAATAGACCATTGCCAGCAGCCTCCCAGGTGCCCTCTCAAGCGCCTCTGTGTGGACTCCATGTGAAAGCTGTTAGTCTTACATTTTCTCTCTGCTCAATCGAGTCCCTACCCCTGCCGTTGCCGGATAAACACACTGTTGGCGGCATGCAGTTTTGTTGTCTGAAGAAAACAAGACATGTGTGCTGTCTAGAATCCATTCACTGTAAATTCACTCACTTAAAATGCAAAGTATCAAATATATGACTCTTCTGCCTCCTTCTATGGACTAAAAAGCAATGGTAGGCAACTGTCTCTGATTATTATAGGGTATCACGAGACAAAGCAAAGCTGCTAGTTATTGTAAAGTTGACTTCATGGTGCTTAAGACAGCTTGCTCAGGTTTCTTAGAAAATAACTTCTGATTTTCTACAAGTGTATACTTTGCCTCAGAAAGAATGCTTCTGCATTGCTGAGATCAGTCAGCATAATTTCTAAGCACTGACACACTCTGCAGCAAACATGGTGACATGAAATGCACTCTTGTGCAAACTGCAGTGGCACCTAATTTGTTCAGCTATATTCTACTACTTATGGAAACAGTCTCTGCTCTAGCTCACATCTGCAATGTATTACAACATTTTTGCTAGCTCTCTGTCATTGGTCTTCTCTGTTTTTCTATCTTCTATTGACAGATTTTTTTCCAACGTAAGTAACCTATCAGCCCCATTCCTGAAACCTTTTGCTGGCCACCCTTGTTTAGCTCATTCAATCTTACTTCCTTTTGACAATCCAGCGACCTTCATAGAGTGGTACAACCCTTGTCATACATCTCTGAAATGAGCCAACTTCTCTCTCTCTCTCTCTCTCTCTCTCTCTCTTTCTTTCTCTCTCTCTCTCTCTCACTTTCTCTCTCTCTCTCTCTCTTTCTCTTTCTCTATTGCTTTTAGCTCATAACCCTAGGAGAGCACTTATCACATTTCATAAACAGACATGATTGATGTATCTGTCTCTTCTGCTTGGTTGTGAATTACTGTAGAAGAAAAGCCATGTACAGTGGATATTTCACTTACTGTCAGCATACCCACTGAATATCAAGAACTACTAAAGTTAATAACTTTTGAAATGAATGCACAAATAATTGTAATTTAAGAGATTAAGGATTTCAAATTTCCACATAGACTACACTCTAGAATTGCCTAGGAAACTAAGACTTGTGTCCATGTTCCATCCCAATTGATTTGGGTCCCCTTTGGCATGCTATGTCCTCTTCTGGGGTCTTGATTTCACTATGTTGAAACATGAAAGTGAGACCTAGTCTAAGAAGACTTCATATCCTAATATTTATTTTAACTACAAATGGAAAATCAACCTGTACTTTTTAATCTGTCTTCTGAACTTCTCTTTTTGTGTTTTGAAAGTAAAGAAGAATTCATAGATTAAGCACAATCCTGATTCTCAGTGGACTGTTTGCAGCCAGTCTCCAGCACACACAGAAACACACACTTCTTTATTGCTGGGCACCATGGTGCTAGCATTTTGTTATAACTCTGAGTGGAAAAACAAAGGCTGTCTTGAAGCATCAAATACCTAATTAGTTGCTTTCAGGAGGCAGAATCATGTGGTTTCTTAGTAAAGAAGGAATTGTTATTTGTAATGACACATCTTTATCATCTTTGTATCACATCATTTTACATTTTTTATGGAGTACATGAATGGTACAACAATGAAAAAATTTTATAATTGAAATATGATGTTTACAGACATAAGGCTCAAAGTTATAGCAGCAGCTATCCCCAAATAATATGCCTCTTATTGGACTAAAGCCATAGATTCTGGAGTCAGTACTCTTTTACAAGGAAAGAAAGTCTTGAGAAGATTCAATGTTGTATAAAGTAAAATGAGAAATGGAGATATTTTCTTTACCAATGGGATTTCTGGTATTTTTCATCAAATTTTGGTTAAAAATTCAGAGTTTTTTAAGAATTGCTAAATAGCATAGATCTAGGAAAAGGTTTTTAAAAATACGTAATATACTCTCTGCTTCAAATCTAGTACGTACTCAGGAAACTAATCATATAAAGCAGCTAGTGCAACCACAAATTGAAAGCTATGTTCTTATTGAGAAATAATTTTGGTTTCAAACTATTTAGATTAATTTCACCCTTCATCTTCATGATAAAGGTAATTTAGTTTTGAGTTCTTTAAATGTTCTGATTTCTTGGGGTGGGCCACTTCTCTGTCCTTAACCAAAGTGGCCTCATACACGCTGCTGAATCCGCAGCAATGTCGCTGACCTGACTCTAAACTCCGGATTCATCTCCAAGGTCCTCCCTTCCACTTGCCCTGGGAAGCCACAAAGGTGTGCCAAATGGAATGTATTGGAAATTGAATTTATAGTCTTCAGTCGCACACCTGGACCTTTTTCTGTATCCTAATCTTAGAGAATTACATCACTCTCCTCCTCTAAAATACACCAGACACCTCTGACTGTCCTTGGCATCTCCCTCACCCATCATGGGCAATCCATCAGCTGGTTCTGTCAGCTGGGCCTCCTATGTAGCTCTCAAATTTATCTCTGCTGTTCCCCCTTGGCTGGCACACCCTTCATCTGAGCTCTGGTCGCCTTCTAGTTGGACTTCCGGAGCAGCCAGTTATGTGGCTTCTGGCTGCACCTGGCTGACCTCTCCTCTGACTCCCAGAATGCACTGAAACCAAGAGGTTTCACACACAGACACACACACACACACACACACACACACACACACACACACACACACTTAATATATTTGCATTTAGAAGCATGTTCCTTTTGTGGGCACATGTAACTCAGTGTGCACTTGTATCTTCACCACTGATGATCCTCCTGGGACTACTAAATGATGTCCAGAGCAGATTTCTTACTTTTTTTTAATACAGTGCAGATCCCATTTGACTCACACTTAATGTTTATTGCTTAAGTGAATAATGGCTGGTTCACTTTCATATAGCATTTATCTGTGGCCTGCCTTATTTTTCAAACTGCCTTTAGTCTATAGGAAGAATAAAATTGCTATTCATTCCTCTGCTGACCTAAGGATATTTTGAGGTCGAAGGAGCAGGTTTTCACACTGCATAGAGAAGCAGAGACTCTGAAAGGGAGGCTAACTCTGCCAAGCTTGAAGGCAGGACGGATGTGGTGTTATGGCCCCCGAATGCTGTCCCTTTTCTATCACAACACACTCCCTTCATGGATAACAAGCTTCATCAGCTGCAGAGTCTTCAACTCAAAAGAGCAGGGAAAGAATATGTAAACAGCATGTTGAAGATGTAATGCACAGTGAATTCTGAAAGGAATGCTCCATGCCAATCATACAAATCCAGGCTCTTATCCTGCAGTGAGCAGAGGTTTTTAAGGCAGCATAAAGCAACAAGAGCATCAGTGCTGCAGGTGGAAGACCTAGTGCAGCCTTTGTTCTGCAGGAAAATAGTATCTGACCTTGAACACATCAGGTATGATCACAGAGTCTTCTCTGCTTCATTTGTAAAATGGAGACACCAGCCCCTTATCTGCCAACCTCATGGTGGTATTGTGAAGATTAAATTGAATGATGCTTGTAAAGGGGTTTTAATTTCTCTCTTCTGAACTCCTACCAATTTTATACATAACCCTTTTAGGAAGCATCTTTTACTTTTTGTGTATATGAAGAGATCCCAGGATGAAGAACCTTGCATTTAAATTCTACCTCCAGTATTTACTAGTTTCTCAGACAGCATTTTTAGTCTTCTGAACATGCTTCTCTGCAAAATGGACATCATCATAAGTAAATTATCTAAGAGTCAAAATGGCTATGACTTTCAAAAGTAATAAATTCTTCTTTAAATAAGTATTAGGAAATTCCTGTTCTTTCATTCATTTTACTTTTAAACCCATACAATGATTTCTACATGGCTTTAGCTAACAAGAACTGAGTGCTTTTGTCATACCAGGAAGCAACACAAAAATGAAAACAGAGAAGGCAAAGCAACAAACTACAAAACCAAGTATTGCAAACACTTTCTTAACAACTTACTTTAATATTCATCCCAAACTTAAAAGCCATGTACTCTGATGAACACACATGAGGAAAACAACACAATAGTGATGGGCCCAGCACCCGTAGCAGACACACCTCTACATCAGCATAGAAACCTAGGTGACTCCTCTCCATCGCCATAGAGCCTGGGCCTCTGGCCACCCTGTCATGCTGCAGGAGTCAGTTTCTCATAACTAAAAGGGAAGGATAATGTTTCTACACTACTGTATTTTAATATGATGAATGATGCAGGTCAATTAACGATTAACTTGTAAAATTACTAGAAACATGGAAGTGCATATCATGAATCTATCTATCTATCTATCTATCTATCTATCTATCTATCTATCTATCTATCTATCTATCTATCAAGCAAGCTTAACTATCCTTCCTACTAACTTCCTATAGGAAGCATAGAATATCCTGCATTTATTTTTTTTTTTCTTTTCTTTTTTTTTTTTTTTTGTCTTTTTGAGACAGGGTCTCACTATGCAGTTCAGGCTGGCCTTAAGCTCACTTTGTAGCTCAGGCTGGTCTCGAACTCACAGCAATCCTCCTGCCTCAGCCTCCCGAGTGCTGGGATTACAGGCATATGCCACCATGCCCGGCTGAATATCCTGCATTTAGACTCACACTTGCTTTAAAATCTGATTCTACTCCTCACTAGCTACACAAAGATGTGAAATTCTGTAAGCCCCTTGTAGATAATGATTTTGTTTTGAGTATTTCAAAAGGTTTTTTATATATGTTGCATAGCCTGGTATCTAGCATAATAAGTCCTAAATACTTAAGAATAATTTTTGGTGCTAAGTCCATGGCCTTGGGCATAAAATTTACTTGCTTTGTGAGCATCAGTCTCAGAACATGTAAGTGGTACCAAGTTAGATTATGGTCGGGAGATCACTTCCAATTTCATGAATTTTAGGCTGTAGGACATCTATGAGAGGCAATTGTTTCACTCTGAAACGTAGCTCTCAGTTTTTGATATACTTTCTGCTGCCTGACTTATGAGAAGCGAGCACCTCCAGGAGCTAAACTTAAACACAATGTTAAGTGAGGCACTCGCATTGTTGACATGTTCAGCCAATCAGACAGATTAACAACAATCTGAGCTGAAGTAATATGCCTGACAAAGGTATTGCTAATCTGAGTGAAATGTTAAACTTACCACCTTTTTAAAAGCTGCTATATATTTAGGAGCTAAATAAACATCACAGTTTACTGATTAGAGACATAGAACATATATTTATTCTAGCTGAGAGCCAGGAAACACAAAATGAATGAGGATACTTGACAAATTTCAATATCAACTTTTTTTCTAATTAAACATTTTTTTTAACTGAACTGCAGTCACCTTCTTTATACACTCCAGTAACACAATTTATTTGATTAGCAGTGGAAAGTCCTTTGAGAATGTCGTGCCTGTTTCTCTGCCATAGACTATATGAGCTCTGATAGAGGAATGTGAACACAGGTCATGGCGCCAGCCATCAGGCATAAATTAGGAATAAGGACTGGGCTGAGTCATCACAGAAGGAAACACACAAGTGTTCCACTAAACATAGAAACATGGATGTGCATTTCATGCATCATGGATATCACGAATGTGGCAGAAAGTTGTAGATTTCTTTTATTGGATAAAAGAAGGTCTATATTATGTGAAAAATTAAAAAGGGCAGAGAGGGGGAAATTTAAGCACTAACTACTCCTTTCAACGAGTAGAAATCAGCAGTATAATAGAAGGGAAGGAAAAAGATAAATCTCTCTCTCTCTCTCTCTATATATATATATATCACTATATGTATGATATATATGTATATTACACACACACACACACAGGATAGTTTGGAAAATTGTACTGCTAATTTTGTACTTGTGACGTAATAAAGGTGAATGGAACAGATAAAAGAGAAAGAAAGCTATTCTGATTTAGAAATACTTAGTAGTTGTGTATTAGTAGGTACTTTTTAGGTCCCCAGAATCCTTCCACATGAAGCTCATATTTTGGTAGGGAGGAAGGTGTTTATAGATGATACAAAGTTAGTAAGTTAAAATCTAATAGAAGCTAAAGATTAATAAAAGGCACAGCAAACACTAGGGACCTGGAAAGGTAACCACTAAAGATGGAAATTCACCAATGACATTGTGGAGGTTCAGGGATAATCCACACCTGGCGATGAGAACATTCTAAATATTTCACTCAGCAAGTGTGAATCTACGCAGCGAGGACCTGAGTTATATTTAGGATATCTAAGAAAGCCAGCAGGACTGCAGAGGAGTGAACAAACAGAAGACAAGTCAGAATAAGAGGGGGAGGAGAGGGAGAAAGGAAGCAAGGGGCCAGGAAAGCAAGGTCGCTGCTAGTTCTCTGAATGCAGTAGAGGCTCACTAGAGGGTTTTGAAGCAGAAGGAGGAGAGAGATAAACTTAAGTTTTGGATTTTGACTCAGTTGCTGTGGTGATGTCAGACTTTGGAGCTTACTTAGTTCAGCACTTCATACAGGAGGAAGGGAAAGTAATGATGGGATCTGGTATATGTCCTGTCTTCATTTGTTTTTTATTTTAATTTCTTTTGTGAAAATTGAAGCCATACAAAACTAGAATAGTGTATAAAACCTGTTAGTGCCATCTATTAGGTCAACATATGAAATTAGAACTAATATTTCTGTGTTACTTAATAGCAAACACCAGGTATTGATTTGTCTCATTAATTCAGGGCATATTCTGATGATACTTAAGAATTGATGAGTGAGTTTGGTATATGATGTAAAACAGAAATTATTCCAATGGCTTTTGCTTAGTGAGACAGATTTCAATGAGCTTAGTGAAAATGCTGGCATGTAAAATATATAGTGGGAAAATGTTGATGCAGAGGAAATCAAATACCTTGTTTTTTTCATAAGTTCCTGATGCTGAGGGACATCTTAAGAAATCAAGAAATGAGATAATAAATAAAATTTGAGATCAGATATACAATTTTGGAAGGCATCAACCCATTGATAGAATATAAAGCCATGAAATGGTTGAAAAGAGAGCCTCAAGGCCTGAGTGCTAGAATTCAATATTCACAGATCAGAGAGACTGATAATTAAATGTGAAAGAGTCTGAAAATGATGGTCATAGGGGTTGGAGTAAGACCAAGAGAAGATAATAAATATGAATCAAATGAAAATTGAGTGTCATGAAAGAGTCAATGTGATAAAAGTTGCTACTGGCCAAGTAATGTGAGGACCGAGAATTAACTATTCACTTCTGAAACATGCGGGTCATTCATGGTCTTGAGGAGAGCAATTTCAGAGATATTTGAAATCGTAACTGGCACATGAAATAAAATTGTAGAGTGAAAATGGATAATTCAGGAGACAGTGGCTTGAGAGGCAGTAGACGGTGGAGCAGCACAGGAGAGCAAATGGGAAGGATGTGCTGTGATGGAGGCTACAGCTCTGTTATTATATGATGGTAAACATGCTGCGCCAAGTGGAAGCAACTGAATATTTAGGAGAGGAGAGTGGCTTAACCTACGTGCTTCCATACTGCAAGAAATGTTAACATCTGGTGCAAAGTGCTAGTCTGACTTTAGTCAGAGCATAGGAGTTCTACAGAAATTTGAGGAAATGCATATTATCTGCTTAACATCTCAACTGTGCAGATGGATTGGCTGTGAATTCTGGTAGAATCTGCCTTGTGATTTTTCAGGAAATTGAAGAGTAAAAGAAAAGACAAAGATGTTGAATGTCTGAGAAGATAGGAAAAGGAATGCAGTGCATTTAGAGCATGCATAAGAGAGGCCACAAAGAGCATATAACTGGTGGCAATGTTAAGAGATTATAGCTTTGAATCAGAAGTGAGGAGTCTCATACTGGTTCTCCCTTTCCCCCAACTGTCCTCAGTTGTGCAAGTGCCAGAACAAGGGGAAAAATTGATAGACTGAACTTAGTGCTTGCTAAACAAGTGCTTGCTTGATAGCTCAGCAGACTAAATCACCTGCTTTGGCAAAGCACAGTGGCCGGGGTTCTATCCCTAGTGTGCCATGCCAGCAACACCCGTGGGACACACTGAGACTGGACATGGTGGCATGGGCCTATAATCCCAGTGCTTGGGAGGCTGAAAGCAGGAGAATCAGTATGAGGCTGATCCAGTAGTGAGACCTTGTAGACCCCGTAGATCCTGTCCTAAATGCAGAACGAAGAAAAGAAAAAGAAGAAAAAGAAGAGATACATCCATTTACTGACAAAAAGACTACTCTTAAGTGAAATAAATCAGACCCTCATGTGCAAACATTGTCTCCTTAGTGCAAGCACCTGAAAGAGAAACATAAGTACAATAGACACTGGGAAAAGGGAAGGAACTTATTCAAAAAGGAAAGAGATACTGAATTGAAGAGAAGGACTGGAGAAGCAGTGGGGGAAAGAGATTTAACTATGCATTTAAGCCCAATGGTTTGGACAACTGTACTGTGCATTTCTGCTGGTCTATGGAAAATAGCAGTTAATGTTTTAATTTGTTTCTTTTATTTTTTCAGTTGTTTCTTTTTTTTGCCTTAATTTATTTTGCATTCATTCATTTTTTTTTCTTTTTCTTCCAATTTCAAAAGCATATACCTGGTAATATGAATAAATAGTTGGAAGACAACACCATGTAGTACAGCAAATACTGTGAAATTTGGAATACTTTATTGACTGAAAAATCTATATCACTTGAAATTCTTTCTTTTTTAAATTTAATTTGTATTCTTTTATAAATAAACAAACAAATAAATAAATAAAACAAGTGGTACAAAATGAGAAAGTAGCAACCCAAACACTATCTTGGTGAGTATAGGCAAAGATTTGCAGTAATTATCTATGAAATGATACCAGTGACCAAAATGTAAGGCCCGTAACATGTAGATCCCATTGGAAGTAAAATCTTGTTGTGAGATCTAAACAGAAGACAGGAAAGTCTGGAAAGTAATCAAGAAGATGATGCTTAAAACAGAGAACATCAGTGTTGCAGTGATTAGACTTGAGCAGGACTAAGATCTGGTTATAAGAACGAGCAACAGGATAAAGTTCCATAAAGAGGAAATTATAAAATTGTACTGTATGTGTAAAATCATGAACACTTATGAAACTAAACGGTTCACTCAAAAATATAAGTAGCATCTTTTTCTTGTTCTTCACCTTACTGTCCCATGTGCCTTCTGTGAGCCTCTTTTCCACATTATTTCTGAGCCCATCCTATTCTTATGCCTTTTACTCTGCCTTGTGAAATGACTGCACTGAACTATTTAGGTCAGTGAAGGGAGCCTTGCAGAGCCTTCAGTGACAGCAATAGTCCACTATAGCATACATGCTATAGGTTTGATACTATTGCTATAAGTGAATTCTTTCATTAAGTTTTTACAACTATTTCCTGAGACATATTACTTATCTTTTGAATCCATTTGAAAGGGAGGTAATATTCTTTTCCCATGAAAAAATACATAAAAGTCAGAAATCTGATATAATGAAACTTCAAATTCAGCCATTTAGATTTAAGTGACATAGTTTTGATCATTAAAGGTCATAGGAACTACTCTTCTAAATGTATGCACCTTGGGTTAGACTTATATTCAAAAGATTTTTGAAATGTATATATAAATATATTTGCATGTACATGTCTATTTTTTTTCATTCTATTCAAATGTAAGAACATTTACAGTTTTCAGCAGTAGTTTCTGATCTAAGTAAGTGATGGCTGATTTTTTAGAGTTTTCAATGTATACACAGCACTTTCCAGCACACATCCTGCCTGCTTAATACCTCTGGTTTTTATCCTCTATTTCACAAATGTAACTACAGCTGGATTAGAAGGGGAGAAGCTATTTAGAGGGACCAAATTCATGCTGGTGAAGGGGGGTGAAGAAGGAGGCCTGGCTGAGCTGGGCAGAGCTGGTCTAGACCAGACTTGGTGAGGAGCAGCTATGTGGAAAATTGGGGAGCAGTGAATTATGACTTGGACTTTTTTCTTGGTCACAGGGATGGAAGGTAATAACACAAGGCCAAAAGGAGAGGAAAATATACATTTAAGGAGGAGACAGTGAACCTGGTCTCTGACATGTTGAATTTAAAGTTCTTCCAGGAAAAGCATGTAAAGACATGAAAAAGACTGAACAAGAATTATTACTTCCAGTTTTTATAACTGCACACACTAAGAGAGCTCCAAAAAATTTATGGTACACCATAATGTCATATAATTGAACATTTGTAGAGATAAGACTAAAAAAATTGTCTGTCTCCTCTTCATATTAACAAATGATCTTAGAGAGTATAAGGTTGTATGTGTATGTGTAGAGGTGTGTGTGTGTGTGTGTTTCTTTTTACCTTAAATTCAAGTCAAATTGAAAAGGAAAGTAGAAACTTAAATAGGGTACACTTTAACTATGGCTGCCAATTAGAAAGCAAAGCATTTTGAGACCCAGTATAATCGTATTGTACATTTAAAGAGGAGGCAGATTGCACAGAAAGTTACTGTTAGCACTTACCTGTTGTCACCCTCTCTGGAGAAAAAGACTGTGAAGGTTTGAATACTTCCTTTTGGTTCTGCAGGTGGTCGCCAGCTGAGGCGGACAAAGCGACTGGAAACCAAGACAGGGACCACATCTCTGGGTGCAGAAGGGAGGATGCTGGAGCTGGGGATAGCTAAGGAGGAAGGAGAGGGGTGTCAGCCTTTGGTGTCATGAGTTGGAACGAGGTGGAGGACAGAGGTAAATGTGGCCAGCAAGCGTGGCTGAGGTGCTGTCACACAAGTTTAAGGAAAGGCAGAAAGGGAGGAGGAGCACAGGAGATGGAATTTCAGATGTTTCAAATTCATTTGGTTTTAATATGGTGATTAATTAGTGACACACAAGATCCCAATTGTCCAGTTTATATTACTCATGAGATCCATGACAATAGGAGAAAAATGAAAAAGATCTTGCTGTAGACTTGTCAAAGACATTCAATAATATAAGAATTATATTGCTCATGACAAAAAGAGATAATTAAAAGTATCTTGGCAAATAAGAATATTAATGATATCAAAGCACAATAATAACTTTAGGTAATAGTACATTTCTCTGAGTCCTTTTGGGCATAGGCTGGGGCTGAATGATAAGAAAATAATAGAATAAACATACAAAGCAAAAAATGCATACATTCATACTGAAATAGAGGAAGATGTTATAAAACAGACTACACACTACAGATGTATTAAATATAAAATCTACTTTATAGTAACTATTTTGTGCAAGTTGACCTGTCTGTCACAGGATAGCAAGGAAAGGGCTATAATCTCACAGAAATTTTATGAGGTTTTTGTTTTGCTTTCATTTCATTCATTTGGAAAAATATGATTCTGTGGTTTTAATAAACAGTGAATTCCTCTGATTTGTAACAAGGAAAATAAAGATTTTTGGTCTTCCTTTCTTGTAGTTAAGAAATATTTATAACTAATTTTATTTTATTTTATTTATTTATTTATTTATTTATTTGTCTTTTTGAGACAGGGTCTCACTATACAGTTCAGGCTGGCCTTAAGCTCACTTTGTAGCTCAGGCTGGTCTCGAACTCACAACAATCCTCCTGCCTCAGCCTCCTGAGTACTGGGATTACAGGCATGCGCCACCACGCCAAGCTCCACTAATTTTATTTTTAATGTACAGCTTTCTTACTGATTGAAGGTAGTAAAGAGGTAGATGAACTAGATATATGTAAAATGATATGGACTTGAGTGATCTTATTTAAGATTCCAGGGCTGGTGAGGTAGCTCAGGGGTCTAAAGCACCTGTTTAGGCAAGCTTAGGCAGGCACAGGGGGCCAGTTAGATCACTGGTCCCACATACTATACCAGCCTCACCCTCATGGCAGGCTGAACTAGCAAAAAAAAAAAAATCCAATCAATTAAAATGCTAATATCCCATTACAAAGCCATGACCTTTCATTGTTTCAGGTAGTCAAGTAGTTATTACAAAACATTACTCCATTTAGCTATGTATTCTCTTTCTGATACGATTTTAAATAGCTTATTTATGTTTTTTAAAAGCACAGAAAAATAAAAGCACAAGAAATTAAGAGCGGATGGAAACTGTACTATTTAATTAACAGCTCTACTAATGGGGCTGGGGAGATGGCTCAGCGGAATAAGTGCTTCCCTGGCAAGCACAAGGGCCTGAGTTCAATCCCTGGCTCCCTCAGAAAAACAAACACACAAACAAACAAACAAAAAAAAAAAAAACAGCTCTATTGTCCTTCTCTCCCCTCCCCTATCCTCTCACTACCATTTTCTCTGTACTTTCATGAGATCAATTGTAGTGGATTCCACATAGACACTGACCATGCTACATCTGTCTTTCTGATCCTGGTTGGGTAGAAATAGGCTATAAAATCTACTATTCAGATTAGTGACTACAGTCAGCAATAACATATTGCATGTCTCACATAGCAAAGACAGTAGATTACCAAGGTCTCACCAGGAGAGATGATTGCTATGGAAGGTGATTGATTTATTAATTTGCTTAATTTAATAATGCTGTATTTTATTCATGTATCAAAACACTGTACTGAAGCCCATAAATTCTATAAAATTATTTTACAACAGAAACTATATTAGCAATATATATTTTTAAATTGATAAGACTAGCAAAATTGTAATTATTCTGGTGAAGTACCTGCTAATAAACAAGATTACATAACAGTGTTCAGTAAGATAAAGTTATACAACTGTACAATGCTAATAAAGTATTGCTGTATTTGGAAAAATCTGTATAGGAAGGATTCTGAACATTCATAATTGGTAAACTGGCCTTTTAAATATCTGAGCCATTTGTAATCTGTGGTATAATTTTTCTATTAATTATTGTGTGTGTGTGTGTGTGTGTGTGAATACACAATTGATTTTTGCTCAAGATTTCTGTTTTCTTTTTCAACTCTGTTAGTGTAGGAAACATATGCTGGATCTTGACAGGTAAATTCTAGCCCCTGACTGCAAACACACATTGTTGTCATATAATCTTCAAACTGGCTTTATAAACCATTTTCTCTTGTTCTTACAAAACCCAGTCTCCATTCTTGCATTCACTTTGTACTGGGGCTGGCTGGGTTGGTGTCCCTGCTGTGAACTAAACTCCTGTTAGCTGGAAAAGCATTCTTGTGGCGGAGAGAGGGATATCTCATTTCCAGCAGTTCAGGACACATTATGAATTTACAATTCTTAAGAGTCATATAAAGATAGAGAGATTTGAAAGAATGGCAGAAAGCTTTCAAAGGAGTTTTCAGTCCCCTGGATTCTTTGGCTACTTCTTTATAGATAAAATTTTCCCTATAGTTTCCTAATCAGCACGGTATTTGGAATAAATGGAAGACAGGCAGCAAGCTAGTAAAAGATAGACTGGCTGTTCAAAGCGGCACACGGGAGGACGGTTGTTCTTTCCCTCCCCTTCATGCTGCTTTCCTCCAACTCTGGCCTCCTGGTTGCATGCACAGAGTCGTCTCAAGCACACAGCCCAGAACACCCCTGAGACACATCTCTATGCCTCACTATTCCTGCGCTCAGCACATTCTGAATTTTCCCTTTCTGGTTCCTCACAAATCTACCCACGAAACCTCATTCACCTCCATATTTATACTGTTAACGTCTCCCAGTGACTGAGTTTACTTTTAGTTCTTCCCCAAATGCATGCATTGTATAGCAACCAGAATAAGCTTATGCAAATACACATTTGGTCCTTTTATTTCACTTATTACTTTCAATATCTTTTCTTTATCCCTGGGCAAATTTGACATTTCTTAACAGCTTTCTGACTTGGTGCCCGCTTGCTTTTTGTTTTGGTTCTCCAGCAGAAGAGCCTCAGGAAAGGATTTACTTATGCACAAATACTCTGTGACCTGATCCCAGGCACGAGTAGAAAGATGAGAAGTAAGCGGTGCTCTGAGAGAGCCCAGGCAGTTCCTAGGGACACAGAGAGCTTGGTTTCTGCGGGAAACGATGGCAATGCTCTTTGGGACTCTGACAGTCAGTGTGGAACATGCTTCAGCATTTTCTGTTCCTGGGGGTAGCAAGTGGGGGTGTTCATTAACTTCTCCACTACCATTGGATGAGAGTGAGTCTGGGGGATTGGGTCTTCCCACAAAATTCCCAAGTATTCCTTTGGCCAGGAAACATGTTGTTGTGTGGAGGCTTGCGGGCATGCTCAGCAGGCAGTGCTCACTGCTCACTGCTCTGTTCACCTGGCCCATATTGACCCATCCCTTGCCACTCTTCCTCTAGGGGTAGAGGAGAGGATGGTGAGTGACAGATGAAGACAGTGTTCTCATGGAACTTTTGTCCTCACACAGCCTCTCCTTCTCATGTCTAACTACTGACAACTTCCAGAGCTTTCACAAGACCTTTCACAAGAGCAGTTCCCACTCTAACAAACCCATCCACCAGTTAACTCTTTACTTTGTCTCTTGGCTTGGATCAAGTGCTTTTTCTTTTGGAAAGATACACAAAACTTATAACAGAAAACAGCATCATAAAAAATATTTACAACTAATAAAATAAAGACTACCTTTCTTTAAAATAGAGTTTACCCTGACAAATAATGAAAGAAACATATATATATAAACCTAATATTAGCCGGGCGTGGTGGCGCAGGCCTGTAATCCCAGCACTCGGGAGGCTGAGGCAGGAGGATTGTTGTGAGTTCGAGACCAGCCTGAGCTACAAAGTGAGCTTAGGCCAGCCTGAACTGCATAGTGAGACCCTGTCTCAAAAAGACAAAAAAAAAAAAAAAAAAAAAAAACCCTAATATTTCTCTGTTCTGGTGACAAGACTTTGAAGCCTCACTCACACTGGCTAGTGTGAACCAGCCTTATACACGGGCAGTTAGTTGGTATGGGGGAAGCCTATTTAACAATCTACATTTAAAAGAAAACAATTCAGAACCATTCCCTCAAGTACTGTCATTTCTATACATGTATAGTGAAAAAAAATGCCTGCTTCATCAGTATCTCAAATGAAATGGTTGTGCAATTTATTAAAAATGTATTATTCATGTAATTTGTCAGTTTAAAGATAAAAAAACCACTTAACTATTTTTTAAGAAAAATTTTAAATTCAATTAATGATTTGGAAAAACCTGAGCATTTTTAAGAAGTAAGGAAAGAAACAAAAAAAGAACACAAGTGAATCCTTGAAATCATTTTTCTCCAAGAACACCGTACTCAAATGTGACAGCCTCATCAAAAGTGAGTCAGCCTTTCCACCACATAGAGTAGAAAGCTTGCACACGGAGGTGCTCTCCTGGGTTTTGGGGCCTTCCTTCTCACAGAGCTGGCTCAGGTTCAGATGATCCAGATGAAGCTCCAAATAAAATTAATCGTGCACTCTTTACTTCAGTGTAAACAGACATTATTACATTTTAAAAAAGGGTGGACACAGTTCTAACAGAGGAATGTCTTCTTTATATGGGGAAAATAATGTTGTTCTTGCTAATCCTCCATGCTTTCTCTCAATAGTAATTTGTCTTCGAATAAGGTCTCGATAAAGAACCAATCAGAGCTCTTTTTCTTTGCTCTTGGTGGCCTAATCTTCAGTCTGGCCCTAATCTCTCTAGCCCATTAATGTTGCCATGACTACAGCTTCTTTATCTGCTGTCATGGGGAAGACAAGGTGAATTCACCATACCCTAGCATATTTTTTTTTTTTTTGTGCCATGCCATAGCATAGATTTTTCTTTTGAGAACAATATTTTTTTAAAAATCATAGCAAAATCCACACAAAAAAGTAGTGAATTCAAATAAAAATTTAAGTAGTTTTAAAACAAAAACTAATAATACTTCAATATTGCGAAGTAATAACCTCAACAATAATTGCTACTAGGTTAATTTTTCTATAATAGCACAAACTTTCAAGACTCTTGTCTTTCAGATTCTTACTGTAGAATATTTTAGACTTTTATTTATCTTTAGTTAGCTAACAGTATACTCTTTTCATTTCCTATAAGGCATATCAAAGTAACATGTATTCGTAAAACTGAAAGTACTTAGTCTGCACTAAACTTCAACAAATCAGCTGACTTAATTCTCTGTTTCATTTTTATGTTATTAACTCAAGCTCTGCACTGTGGCCATGAATTTAAGTAATTGTTTAATTAGCTAAAGTATTTTATCTCTTGAAAATTTAATAAAGATAAAAATAATTGTAAATCATTATTGAAATAGTAAAACACTTAATTTTAATTTTTATGGTATATGTATGATAGATAGAGATTTAGATAGAGATATTTTAATTTATGTATTTGGTCCAGGATCTCACTATGCAGCTTGCACCCCTCCTCTTCCTCCTGTCCTCCTGTTTTCGGCCTCCCCAGCACCAGGATTACGGCGCGCGCCAGGTCGGGTCTCAGAAGCCTGCTCAGCAGGTCCGGCGGTGGAGCTGACGCCGATGTGGGGCCTGGGATCAAGCCCCAGTCCCTGTGCTTGCCGGAGCAGGAGTCGAGTCTGCCTTGCGATCTCGCAGGCCCCATGAAAAATATAGTTTTAAATTTTTTCTGTTAGTATTCTCTGACATAAAACTGTAGTATTTTATTGTGTAAATTTGAAATAGATAAAAACTAAATTTTTATTTAAAGATTTCACAGATCATAATATACTTTCACAATCCTTCCAAAAGTAAATCTGGTTGTTATGATTTAAGATAGTAAAGAAATTTTTAGCATTTTATATTATTTTCAAAATTTAAAATTATGATTTTTGAAGTACTATATCAGGAACTATAGCAAAATTAAGAAATAATATAAATTTTTAACACGAGTAATTTAAAATATTTCATTTTATATTAATGAAGTAATATCTATGTGACAATATATTCTATAATATCTCATTAAACCTTAATTTTTTCATTAAACAACTTATTATGTTCGTATCTAAAAATAAATAATCAATATTTATTGAATGGCTAACAAGTTTGACTGCTATTCTTTTTTTTTTTATTTATTTTTATTTTTTTGACTGCTATTCTTTTGTTGTTTTTCTGTATTTTTTAGGAAAGGGTCTACAGGGTGTTCGAGGTCTCACTACTAGATTGTACTTGTACTGATTCTCCTGTTTACAGCATCCCAAGAGCTGGGATTATTAGGAGTGCACCACCATGCCCAGTCTCAATTGCCATTTCAGTGCAACCCAGGGGCTGGGCCAGCACGGCACGACCAGGGGTCAAACCCCTGGGTCCTGCACCTGGCTGTAGGCCCTTTAGTAACCCGAGGTATTTGGTCAGCCCTTTACTGATATTCTTGAGGTTAAGAAACATCTAAATTTTGGGGGTTTTTTGGAGATATATTTAGACATGTTTGTGGGGGTAGGGTGTAAATTTAGATCCATGTATGAAATATGTAAGATCAAATTAGGATAATTTTATTTCTATATCCTTAAACATGTATCATTTCTTGGTAATAAGGAATTTAAAATTCCTTTGTTTGTAAAATACATAAATTGTTACAGATTATAGTCACAAACTATACTTTAGACCATTGGAACATACCCATGACATTCCTATGGGACTATAATTTGGTACCTGGTATCCAACTTGTCTATCTCTTCCTAACTTCTCTTCCTAACTCTGATTACCATCACTCTATATTCTGTGTCTAAAATCCCAACATATGAGCCAAAACATGTGATATTTGTCTTTCTTGTGCTTCTTATTTCACTTGACATTCTATCCTATTCATATTGCAACAAATAAGAGAATTATATTCATATCTGTGGCTAATATTCCATCATGTACATATGATACATTTTATAGCCACCCATCCACTAATAGATATACTGTATCTGATCCCATTTCATGGGTGTTTTGAATAACAATGCAACGAGCATGAAAATATTTCTCTGACACACTGTTCAATTCCGTGGGATATATACTAAGCAGTAGCATGGATCAGATAATTCTCCATTGCTTAGTTTCGTGAGGAACCTCCTTACTGTTTTCTCATCATCAGAAAAGAAGAGCTTCTGTTTCCCACACTCATGGCCATGGTTTTTCATATCTTATATTTTTGATTAATTAAGGTTAGGCTGTGAATTTGGATCTCAGAGAGCTGGCAGCTAGTTTGAGAACACATGGTATACACAAGAAAAACAATTAAAAGTTTTGACAGTGTCCTGCACATTAATTCCATGCATAATTTTCAGAAATGGATTTGTTTGGACACTACAGGATGTTTTCTTAATGAATCATTTCTAGTCACTTTTTAGAAGACTGTAATTTATAATACCATGATAAATTATCTATGGAATTGGATTTTATACTCCATGAGCTTTCTTTGGTAAAATTAATTTATGCATCCAATATTTTTCTGTTGTATATTCACTAAAGTATTACTGTGGATGAGGCACCAAGTGAATGATGTTCAATCATGAATCAGACAAGGAATAATGTTTGATTGCATCATATCTGATTTGCTACCCAATATCAAATTGCAGGTTTATTAAAGCAGGCACCAAGTCTAAACTGTTCACTCATTGTTCTCCTACTTCAAATGGTCAGTGTATATCAGTCACATCGTAACTACCCAGTTAGTTTCACTCAGGGAAAGAATTTGCAAATTTGTGAGGCAATATTTAGATGTGGCTAGAAGATTTGTTTCTAATGATTTATTAAATAATTATTTCACTATATTCTGGGAGAAGACTGAGGTTTTCCCCCAAACTACTGAGTGCAATATCATTACTTTGCTTGTAAATTACAGATTAGAATACATAGTTGAACTCAGAGGAGGTTCCAAGGGAATGTAAGTTTAGATTAAGGCTATTTCTTTTAAGATTAAATGGAGAGAATAAAATATATCACAACACGTTCTGAAATCTGACTATGTACTGAATTATGTAAAAAGACTAATTATAGATGAATAATTCCTAAGGGACAGAATATTTTTATTAGGCATAGAAAGCTGAGAATTTCATATTGGCTTTTCTATGTATCCTGGACTGAACCTAGGGTCTGTTTCAGGAAATGTTATTCTCATCTTAAAATCACATATTAAAGGCACTGACAAGTTAAGGTTGGGAAGTAAGAAGAGTTTCATATGGGCACAAAGAGATACAAACTGAGAATTTTGTAAAAGTATTATCATACCAGCAGAGAATAACTATCACTCTCAGAGTTTCAGGTCTTTTAGATAAAATGAGAAAAAAAATACTATTTCACTGACAGTTCAACAAACAAATGTGACTAAAGGTTTTATGTTCAAATCTTTATGTAGCTCCTATGTAGAAATATGTACTTTGTGTACTTCCGTTAATCTCTTATTTCCAAGCCTCTTAGTTTTTTTTTTAAAAAATGACTTTTAAAGAATTTATCTAAGACAGAACAAAAATTACAGTAGCTCAGAGAGATGGCCAGAGCACTATAAATGTAAATAGATGGATTTGACTAGGAGACTATATTCAAATAGCATGGATGTTGAATCTCTCCTCTGACATTCTCTGACTTGAAAAATTATTTACTTTCTCTAAGCCTTGCTTGTCACATTTTAAATTTAAGCTAAATATTGCATATACAGACTTTACAAATGATGAGAAATGGATTTGAAGGATTGTTCACGGTACCTAACATATGACTAATATTCAAGAAATGGTTATTTTTATTCATTGCTTACCTTTTGATCCATGAAGCAGAAATGCTACTTCTGCTGGCCCTGTTTCATGATGTCTGAGTAGAGACCTAAGGACTCTACTACAAAGTCATAGGGAAGGTTTGAGTTAAATGTAACAGATCAAGTGTGCTGGGACAAAGGTGCTTCCTGTACGTGAGGACACTGCTTGGCTACCTCAGTACCATTCCCTGTTCGCTTTATCAGGCTGTCTTCAACTTCACCGTCTATTTGGTCACCTCTTAAGTCTGTTCCTACAAGCGTTCTCTTCCTTGGCTCTCTGTTCCCCATTTTCTTTCTGATCACTGCAGCATTGCCATCAGTTGCTATTCTAGGCCTCTGGGAGGCAATGCTTAGTCATCTCTCTCATCAATGTCTTCGCCTTGCACCCTTCCCCAATGCAAAGGAACCAAGCCCCTCTGCACACCCCAGGTCCCCTGCCTGTACCCTTTCCCTTGAGAGCATGACACTAAATTCCCAGTCACTGCTTATGCCTGCTCCTGTCTAAAGACTCCCACGGTGCCGTTTGAATCATTCCCTTGTCACCAGCGCTTCTTCTGGGGATAGGGACTGACAAGTTGTGAAAGGCCCCCCACCCTCACGGGCACTTGTCGTACTTCATCTCATCCCAGCCATATGGCGCTCGGTCCCAGGCTGCTGTGCAGGCCTGTTCTCCGCTGAACATCCAGAGAACACATGCCCTGCTCACATGGATTTGCATGCGGACTCGGAGAGGCAACGTTCCCACCCTTTTTCCTTTGGTGATGAGATACTACAAAAGTGAGGTAGCTGACAATCTGTCTTGTTAAGAAAAATCACACTGAATTAGTGTTAGGAAGAAACTGTATTTTAATTTGGGTTCATATAATTAGATGCTTCTGCTAAGAAGCTTAAATAATGGTAAGTTGAAAGCAATAACATATCACAACTGGAGGTCTAAGCTGTTCTCTTTACTAATGTAGGGATTTTGCAGAATTACTTTTACAGTTTTAGGGTGGCCAGTCGCTCTGTGAAAAGACTTCAATCACATCTGATGGCTCAATATGTTATACTGATGACAAATTTCCAACTCTGCTAAAGGACTCAAAATACAACTGTAAATAATGGATTCAAGGTATGGCATAAGGGCAGCTATGCAAATGTTCAGTATTAGGATAGGCCAGTTTTGATGTTTTGCAATTCTATGAGCCTCAGAGCTTCAGAATATCTGGCTCACACTAAACTATATGCTTCAGAAGTGAAAGCTAGGGCCAGGGAGATGGCTCAGTGGAATAAGCACTTCCTTGGCAAATGCAAGGGCCTGAGTTCAATCCTCAGTTCTGCCAAAAAAAAAAAAAAAGTGAAGGGTGGCTTTGGGTATTTGAGGAGGGTCCACAGACCCTCCTCAAAGAATGCCCTAGAAGGTGGGCATGAGGGTTATTCAGCAATGTGTATAGTACATTTGGCTCCAGCTCCCTCTTTTTAACCCATGAATTTCGTAACTACTCAAAAAAATTATAGGCAAATATAATAAAGGGAATAACAGGAGTATAAAACCAAGATAAATTATTTATTCCAATTAAGTGTATACAAGTAGAGCTTTATGTCACTGTTATGAAGCTACCCCAAAACAACAGAGGGCATAGAATACACATGAAGCATGTTTGCATCTTTTTTGGGGGAAAGAGTTGCTCATCCATGCTGCTAAACTATGGACACCACACTATTATGGGTTACTAGACTACATTGGATTATTTTGCTGAATTCATGCACTTACAATATTAGATGGCAATGGAAAACCCATTTTTTGAGAAGACTAAACAAAAGAAATGGGGATATAAATGAAGGCCCATTTTGTATCTGTATATACAATAGTTAGGATAGATATACAGCTACTTTCTCTTAATCCAATGACAATAAAGATTTGTACTAATAGTGTTTGGACAGGATATCATGTGGCATCTTGTACTATGAATAAGCACTATGAAGACAACAGTATGCAATGTGTTAATTATTGAAACTGTCCTACTAATTGGTGTTGAAACTGTCTCATTGCTATTTGTTTCTCAATAAAATTAATAAAAAATGAAAGAGAAAAAAAGAGACAAACAGAAAGATACAGAAACAGACAAGAGGCAGCTCCAGAGAAACACAGAGTGACTCTGCCTAATTCTGTTCCAGTCCCTTGGAAGAGGATGCTAAGCAGGTAGTGCTCAAAGCCACAGTGAAGTGTGCACTGATTCTTTCTTTGTAAGTGCTTATCAATGCAGACAATGATTGTAAAACCATGAACCCTAAAAGAATCTTGCTGGCCTAAGCCTAGCACTCATTCTTCAAATGCATGAATTAGACAAAAAAAAAAAAAAAATAGAATGGTACCTGAGATGATGGATTAACTAATAAAATACATTATATAATCATAAATTTGGACCTTGTATCAAATACAAGGACTTCCCCTGGACACTGTAAATACAACAATATGCATTCCTAGAAAAAAACATGTATCTTTCAAGAAGCCTTATTTGATTTTTAAAAAGGTCATTAAATGTGTTATTTACCTTAACTCTTATTGATCTGAATTATGGCTGATAAATGTATTGAGCAATTCAAATATAACACAGGAAATGTTGAGTTCTGAAATGTGGGATTCAAATGTTTATTGACCATCACAAATGAATCTACATTAAATTTGATTTTTTGCACCAACCGTAGCAACAGGAGTGTATGTTAGACCTGTATTCACATGATCATAATTATGAAGTCAGTTGTGTGCATGCCATTTCTTTGAGAAAAGTGAGAAGAGACTTAGAATTAGAATCGGGGCAGAAGGCTTGCCATGGATTGCAAGTTTTTATTTCCTCCCAAATTCACATGAAACTTAATCTGCAGTGTGAGAACCCTGGAGGTGTGACCCAAGAAGGCACCTGCCTTACAACAGTAGTTGGCAGTAGCTTATCCATCTTACTCCTTTCCATCCATTCTGTGAGAGTAAAGTATTCTTCCCTTCCAGAGGATGCAAAGACAGACTTCAAGGAAATGCACAAGCTTCCAGGAACTTGATTTTGGATTAACATAATATTTTTTTTTAATTACACAAGCTTCAGTGGCACAGGTGGACTGAGACAAAGCTGTGTGTTCTCTTTCAGCTAGTAGATAGCAAACGACATCTAGGTTGCATATAAGTCCATCTCTAAAATGATTATGACAACCTAAGAAGTAACCAGACCTTCCTCCTTGGGCCTCTCTCCCACACACATTTTGTTCTGACTTATTTCTCCTTTAGGACATGTTTATCTAAATTTGAGACAGAATTTGGAACCCAAAGAAAGTAACGTGATATAGTTTGGTGATAAAAGCTGTGCAATTGTCTGTTCAGGGTGTTGTGAGCCAGTGTCGGAGACTGGGAAATTTATAGACAATGTAAATTTATTTCTCGCAATTCTAGAGACTGGAAAGTACAGAATCAAGGCACTGGCAGATTTGTTGTCTGTGGAGGGCATTCAGATAGAACGTTCTTCTGTATTTTTGTAGGGCAAAGTATCTCCCTCCAGGCTTTTCTTTTGAATATGGATAGAAATATTCTTTATGTAACACAAACTACTATGACTTACTTAGTCTTTTTTTTTTAAAGATTCCACCAATAATACCACCACAATGGGGGCTAAAATTTCCATATCAACTTTGTACCAACATATTTAGGCATAGCAAGTTGGGTCTAAATATATTATGATTCAGAAAGTGCTGGGAATTAAGAGTTCAAACAATAGAATTGTATGCTAGGGTCACTTGTATCTTCTTGTCCCTGATTTTTCCCAGTACAAAAACACTTAACTTATTCCAAAACACTAAAAAAATATAAATGCAGTAGGTGATTTCCATAATGTGCTTTGAATTATGCAAGAGTAAAAAAACATGGAGAAAATAAATGGTACCAATTTTGTTTGGAATATTTCACCATTTTTGTAAATATAAATATTGTCTCTAGTAAGCAAACACATTTTTTCCTTGAAGAGCATAGCTGAATAATGTTGGGATGAAAATAAACACTGGAAACATCTCTAAATACTTAGCAAGTGAGAGGCAACTCCCCAGCTGTTGAGAGTAGGAGGGTTTGCTGTTTTCAAGTCAGGCTCTGTGAGTTACCGTCTGTGAGACCCTGGAAGAAATAAGTCATTTTCATCTATATTGAAGAATAGGTCAGAAAGAACAGTGTCACAGAATAGTGTTTTAGAAACTAGAAGGGTCTCAAGAAGGAAAGGCAAATATATATTTGCCATCTAATTGAGGAAATATTTGTAAGGGTATGATAAAAATTACAACCAGTAGAGAAAAAATGTTAGTAAATACAATGGTAATAGAATTGTAACTTTTAGGGGCTGGGGAGATTCAGTGGAATAAGCACTTCCCTGGCAAGCATAAGGGCCTGAGTTCAATCCCCAGTTCTGTCAAAAAAAAAAAAAAAAAAAGAATTGTAACTTTTATGTAAAACAATGTAACACATAAGCTTGAAACATAAATGTAAAACCAGAATAATATTTTCAACAGTATTACAAAGATGAACAACTTTAATATGAAAAGAACTATTAGAAAGCCATTATAATATTCAAAGAAAGGATGTTAAATAAGAATTAGAAAAGATGTGAAAGTTAAATTGATATTTTTATTGCATTATTGTAAATATTCTTGTATCCTATCCTTCTCAGTAACTATGAATTCTACTATAAGGAATGATGGCACTATAATAAGTGTCAAACAAAGGAAAAACATATTATATGCACACCTAAGAATGAAAGTATTCTACTATGCTGGCCCCACCCCTGGGGCATGCTGAGAAGGAGACTGAGACTGCATGTGGTGGCACGTGAATGTAATCTCAGAGCCTGAGAGGCTGAAAATCAGGAAGGGTCACTATGAGTATGATCTGTGGAGTGAGATTCTGTAGACCCTGTACTAAATACATAAAAAGGAAAGGAAAGGAAAGGAAAGGAAAGGAAAGGAAAGGAAAGGAAAGGAAAGGAAAGGAAAGGAAAGGAAAGGAAAGGAAAGGAAAGGAAAGGAAAGGAAAGGAAAGGAAGAACTTGCCCCGAGCATTGTGATACACACCCCTAATCTCAGCGCTCTGGAAGCTGAGGTAGGCAAAATAGACATTCACGCCCTGTCTCACAATTCAAAAGGGGCTAGGGATGTAACTTACTAAGGAGGCTACTAGGTTCTGAATGAGACAGTTCACAGTTACTAGAAAGTAAAACTCAAGATAAATCAGAGGAGACTTTGCTATCAACCCCATACCACAATCAAAGCATGAGCTGAATCTCAGGTCTGATTCTCTCAGGTACAAATAATGGAAGGGAAATGTGGATACCAGAAGAACTTACTGCTGACCTCTTTCAGAAGAATCAATCTGCGATCTCTAAAGGCCTTCAAAGCTCAGTTAAGCTATCCGTGCCTTATCTTCACTAATGTCATTCATGTCACCTACTGACATTATGTAACAAGAATGACGCTTCACTTCTGTGATCATCTTTCCAAAAACTCAAAACCTTAATCACAATTTTAGACAAGACTCAGATTGCAAGGTAATTTGCAGCAGTGGGGGTGAGGCTATAGAATGCATCCTGCAGTGGGCTGTTTGTTTTATTGAAAGCTCTAACATTTTTGCCATAACTGGACCAACATTCTTAAGGCAGGAAGGTCAAGAAATACGGACAAAGGTAGAAATTGTCAAACAAATGCAATGACAAAATAACTAATTCACAGAGGTGACCTGAATAGATCTTGACTGAGCACACAATAGTCATGAAAAACCTACTGAAAGTCACATAACCATGGAATCCTAGTTCATATTAATGTACTGATGCTGGTTTCATAGTTTAAAAACTATTCATGAGCATGTGAGATTTTAACAACTGAGAAAATTGAATGAAATGTTCCCAGGGTATGACATAATTAATTTTTCCATGAATCTAAATATATTGTTCTCCAATATGTTAAAATTAAGAGGGAGGGAGTGGAGCTTTAATTATAGTTGAAGAACAATTCTCCTGTGCTTAGAATTGGTGTTTTATTCTTTTGTTGGGAAAAAGCAGAAAAACACTATGAAGATACAGGATAAACGAATGCTTATCTGTTAGATGTGCAGCACTGTATTCTGCATGCACAGAATAAAAATGAGCAAGGACAAAAGGACAATGTTAAGTTTCAAAATTCGTACTACAGCCATGCCTAACATCTACCAGCCCATGTGAAAAGATTAATTCTGGAAGCTTGAAAATGATGTGCACCACCCTACTTCTAAACAGAGCCCCAAGAGACAAAGTACTACACTGCAGCCATCCATCTGAAGAATGTCATCTACCTAGAGCACTTATAATTCATGCTGGTGCTTTCATATCACCAGGTTCCGGGATGCTTCGTCCTAAGGAGCAATGCAGTGGATTCCAAGCAGATTCCTCTTATATTCTAGTTTTCAACTGACGCAACACTCTTAGCTAAAATTAAAGCTGGTAGGGTGGAAGATAACTGTGCTTAAGCTTGCATGATGACGTCTTAGGGAACAAGGATTATACTAGACACAAATCTGCTTGGCCTATGAGGTGAGTCTGGGTAAGGGATTCAGTATGTTTCATTATGTTGGATACAGCTTTTTCTCCCCATATCACATGATAGAATTTACATAGCTTGGAATTCCACATGTTTTCCCTGGAAAGACTGGAAACCATCAAAAAGGACAAGAACATGAAAGGTAAGCATATCTAGGGATATAAAATTAACTATTCTTGGGAGGAAGTTTCCCTTTTCATCAAGGTATTATAGAGAGTAAGAAGGAAAATATATATTAGTAAAACAATTGCCTCAGGCATCTAAAACAAAAATGCTTTGAAGAGTAAATGTGTACACTAAGAATGTTGATGGAAATATTGAACAACCAGAAAAATCCATAAAGTCCAGACAGTTAAAATGGTGTTTCTACAAATTTATATATCACTCTCTATTCCTCGTTAGCTGAAAGAATATGATAGATCACTACCATCTAAGATAAATCTCAAGTTAATTTAATATAGAATTAATAATGGCAATTTATGATTCCAGCAAATCTGTGAAACTATCACCTAGCATATTCAACTTCTTTACTCTCTAGAGGTTTCCTATGTCTGTCTGTTATGCTATCATAAATAATTTTGAATTTTCCTTAACTTCTACTCTGGTTGCTCCTTTACTTTATTTGAATTGGCTCAGAAACACTGCTGATAATTTTGATGGACTAAATTCCCTTGCATTGGCGTCTGCTCTTTATTATTCTTTATAGTATATCAGTATACTATTTTTAGCTTGTTTATAAAAAATCAGGAAGCATAAATCACTAGGCAGTGTACCATAATTTTTGTCTGCAATAATTGCAAATAAAAGAAGCTGTCATTTTCAACTTAATGTTCAAAGAGTCTAGTAGATTTTTCTCTGATGGAGGTTTCACTGTGGACAACTGTGGTTCAAGATGTGAAGGATTTTCATAATACCAACTGTAAAATTTATGAATACTTATTAAAAATCTCATAACTTACCCTAATGACTTATTAGGGAATTTTCTGTTTCACTTCCCTCTGGATTTATTATATGTGATGAAATATTTTTATTACTCATCCTAAAACAACATCTTGTAAAATTTTTGGTAGATCCTTGGGGTATAAGTTGCTGGAAGTTTTAATAAATCAACAGCCACATATTATGATCAGTTTGATTTCACAAATTTTGGTGAGATCCTTTTTCTCAAGTTTTGTTTTCAATCTAAAAGTAATTATTCAAACCCCACATCTCACCATACACTAACATTTTTTCTCCCATTCCTTAGTATTCCTTGGACTCTATACAACAATTCAAGGGTTGACCAAATAGCTCAGCAGATTGAAGCACCTGCAAGCAAGCACAAGGGGACAGGGGTTTGGGGTCTTCTGTGCTGGCCCCGCCCCACGAGGCAAATTGAGATGGCGATTGAGACTGGACGAGGTGGTGTGTGCTTGTAATCCGGGCTCTTGGGAGGTGGTAAACAGGCTGATCGCTGAGTCTGATCTAGTAGTGAGACCCTTAATACCTTGTAGACCCTTCCCTAAAATACAAAAAAAAAAAAACAACAGCAACAACAAAAATAATTCATTCCTTTCATCTCTTTTGATTATATTAGTTTTCCTTCCTAAGTCCCTATCTCTGTCTTTTTTCTTTTAAGAAAATGGAATGCTCCAGATTTTATAACTATAAACATGTATTTACGATAAAATATAAAGATATAAAGATGTAACTACCAATTTCTATTAACTTCTCTGTGTTATTAATCTTTTAATTCTAGGATATTTGGAATAGCTTTAAGGCAAAGCCATCTTCAACACCTCCTTCCACCCATTCCTCATTCTGGTTCTCCGTTTCCACTCATAAAAATACTTCCCATATGGAAATGCCATTCTAAAATATGGTGAGATAATTCTGTGGAAGAATTCATTTTCACCTCAGCCAAATTAATCTGAGTTGAGAGTAACCTATTCAGATAAAAACTTGTATAATTTGAATTTTAACATATGTTTTTCTATTATACATTTTATAACTAAGCAAATCTGTTTCACCAAGATTGAAGTAGTTTTATTTATAGAAAGTTTCTTTGAATAATACTAAAGGAAAAGTAAAAAAGCAAAACATTTTTGTATGAGTTATATTCTTCTAGCTTTTTTTTTCCTTTTTCTTTCTATTTACTTATTTATTTATTGTATTTAGTACAGAATCTATAGGGTCTCACTATGTAGATCAGACCCCTCATGATTTCAGCTTCCCAAGTGCTGGGATTACAGGCACAAGCCACCTTACCCAGTCTCAGTCATTGGCCCAGAATGCCCCAGGGTTGAGGCCAGTATGGCAGGCCAAATCAAATCTGGGCCACTGTGCTCTGCATAAGCAGGCAGTTTAATTTGCATAGCTATCTGACCATTGCAACCTCTTTTATCTTATATTGGAAGCTTAAAAGACAAAATACAAATCTAAACATGGATTCACTCATTTATCTAATCATCTGAACATTTATTCATTCAAACAACTTTTGCCAGAAACTTTCCTGCATCAGGTAGTAACCCAGGTGATGATAATGAAATAAATAAGAAAACTCCTGCCCTTTGGAGCTCTGCTTTAATCAGAGAGTGGAAACACTGGCAGCCAGCATAGGACAAGAGGCCCCTGGGCTTGGCCACCGCTGCACATTGCTGGTTTCTTTTCCTATTTCCCATGAGGTTGTGATGCTTCTTGGGGGCCTTACTGAAGAGGCTGATGCCACACTGTTTGGACATTCCAGCCACCACAGTCATGAACCAAATGAAGCACTATTGTGTATTGTCTATATGCATCAATCATTCCATCATAGGAAAAGAACCTGCTAAGATAGTTCAGGAGTAAGCATCGTTCTGTGTTTCTGACCTACATGTTGAAGATGAGTTATACATGGCAGCTACATGCAGCACAGCAGAGTAGGGAAGTACAGACTCCAGAGATGCTTTGCCCCTGTCACAAAGTTGTCATGTGTCCACACATCAATTGCTTTACTTCTCTAGGCTTCAGTATCCTTACTTATGAGATGGATGATAAAAGCAGCAAATTAACTCTACGACCATCTTAAAAGTCAAATGAACTTAAATTTATGAAGGAGATAGAGGGTACCTGACTCACTACAAGCACAAAAGAAACATTGAAGAGAAAAACAAACACACAGACCTGCATATCAGACCATCAGATGGGACCTACTGATTGCACAGCACTTTCATCCTCCTTTGCAAGTACTTGCTCCTCTTAAAGACAAATACAATTACATAAATTATCATTTCTGAATGAATTTTTGATCCTGGAGGAACTCTGCATAATTGTGATAAGCATTGCTGTTTTCTATTTTGTGATTCCAGCACCATCAGAGTAGTGGAAAATAACAGAGTTGCTATTGAGCGATGAGGAATTGTATCACCAATGTTTCTTTGAATGAGCCAAATGAAGACTTGTTACATATATCTATATACACTGCATGGGGTATTAATTTTGCCTAATTAGAAGCTTCCAGTATGTGAGAAATGCTTTCAAAGTCCCAAATAAAGTGGTGCAGAAGGTCTGCAACTTGAGCTCTTGTATGGAAAGACACTGTACATAGTACATGCAAACACACAGAATATTACAACTTCCACTGACACCAGCTGTAGCTGCCTTCTTGGTATTAGAAAATGAATATTAAGTGGTGAGTGTCATACAGCTGCCATGAAAAAATACTTTGGAGAGGAAAAAAGAGCTAGAGTTATTAAAGTCATATTTCCCAGGTTGAAATTATTGATGCGTGTGCAGTATTTAGTAGTCTGTCAGAGTTACAGCCTTATTTTGCTGCATACCACAAACATATCGTTAGTGTCATCTTTGAAATACTCACTAATTCAATGGCAGAATTATAATTTCTCTGTAGCCTAGAAGGTATAGAGACACCTGTTATTTTTTAAACCTAAACAACATGTAGTTGGTGTATGATAAAATTAAGAAAGCGACTACTGTATGAATCACAGATGCTAATTTGCTGGCATAAATGTAGAATGATATATTGTACAATCCTGGCAATTATGTCAGAAATCAGTCTAGAGTAATTCATTAACACCTTTTCTTCAGAAAAAATAGGAGGAAGCTGACATCTGTAACCAATATTATGATCTATGTTATTTTATGTTATGTTTTTGATTTTAGAATAGTAGTCAACCGTAAGATAATTTGAATAGCTAATTATTAAAATACTCAGGTTTTTTATTCAGTCACTGTTCAAGAGTGTGGATTCATTTTGAAAATTATAGGTTTTATTTTCCTGATGAGGAAGATGGAAATCGACAACTTCAGCAAGAGGTAAGTTAACTCCTTCCTTGCCTGATGACTATGCACAGCTATGCCTCACATGAGCCTGAGCTCAAGCTTGTATCCAACCAAAACAATTGAAATAGATTCTGAATGTAAAATAGCATAACCTGCTTATATAAAATTGAATCACACTGATCATTATATTGTTCTTAGACATGTGGTTATAAACTTAAAATATTTCTTTACTTAAGCAAATTATTTGAGAATAAAACTTTTCACAGTTGCTTCATGAATAACTGCAGTAGATTGTCCCAAGTTGTCCCAAGTGACCACATTTCCTCTGAGTATGGTTCGGTCTCTGGTCAATAAAATACAGCAAAATTGATGAACTGGTTGCTTCTTCATTAGGTTACATCACATGCAAAGGTGATCGAGTGGTCACTCTCATGGCTAGGTCAGAGCTAGCAAGCTTATTTTAGCAGATTGAAAGAAGAGATTCTCTAGCTGGCCTTGAAGAAGTAAGCCAGATTGCCAGGGACTGTGAGTTACTTTGCAAACTAGAGGTCATCACTGGATAAAAGCAAGCAAAGGAAACTTCAGACCTACTATCCCATGCATATGAATCCTGACAATTTCCTGTACACTATGAAGTAGGTCATCCACATTATGAAGTAGGTCGCCCCCTGGTCACGGTCTGAAGGGACTCAAGTTACTCATAGACTCTTAATCCATGGAAAATCTGAGATGAGACATACATGTTGTATGTTAAGTAAGTTTGAGGTAGTTTGTTATGAAGTGATATAACACTAACATAGTTAGTTACCTGTTACCTATATGAGATACTTTCAGTCTATCATTTATGGCTTTCTTCTTGTAAGACACTAGAATTTATCAAGGCTATTAGAAAAGAACATTATTTTCATAACAGTCTTAGGCTATACATATATATATATATATATATATATATATATATATATATATACATTATCTTCTTAACAGTCATAGGCTATATATATATGCATGTTCTGAGCAATATAATGTTTTCATTCAGGTGCATAAATCACTTAGGCAAACCTAAGGTATTTTTCTAATATTGTTTAAATGTTGACACATAGATCTTCTCATTTAAGAAAACCTACACAGGATTTTATTTCTTTTCAACAAATATACCCATTTGGAATCATACAGTTTGAGAAATTGTGACAGATGTGTAAATCAAAATACCACCACCATGCTCAAGAGACAGAACCCTGTAGTTTCACACTGTACCGTTGCTGCAGTTCTCTGTTTTTCATCTCTTGTGTTGTACTATCTGGTGACCTATGATTTGATTTTGTCACTACAGACTCAGTCTACAGTTTATGCAACTATGTGTGAATGGACTTATACAGTTGCATTTTGGAGGTGTCTGGCTGCTTTCTTTTAAAACAATGCAGACATACTAACTTTTCCCTCCACTTTCTTCTGAAACTAAAAAAAGGAACATACTTCCAGTTTAATTCTTTCAAATCTCTTTTAATATAGAAACTAATACCTACAGAATGGCAATGGTACTCTGCTCCTCATACAAACCCAACTACATTTCTATTACAGGGAATGTGTTCTTTATGACTATCTGTTGCACACCATACTGCATGCATGTGCCTCTTTGTATAGGTGCACACACTACAATAACCATAGAGATTTAAATTTATGTTCAAAATGAACAAATAACAGATTGTGTTTGTAAGGGAAGATCAATGAAAAATGTCAAAGTGGTTTTTGCTTTTATGAGGCCAATGGTTTTTGGTAATTAACTGACATCTTACATTAGAAAATGAGTAAGAAAAACATCCACTCAGCCTTTCTATTTCACCAACATAAGTTGTTTACTATTCCTCTGTCTTATCGTTAGGACAGGCTGAGGTGCAGAACTCGGGTGACATCTGTCATAATCAATTAGTCAAGTAGAAAAATGATAGAAAAACATAGCTTGCAAATTGAGACCAATTCAATCAATCTCAAAAGTTCCCTTAGGACATGAAAACCTGCTATTCCACCCAGCCATCTTTGCCTTGTTGAACAGCATTTTCACCTTCAAGCCAACTAAAGAATAAAAAAATAAAAGAGGCTTGGAATTACTAGGGAGACTAAAAGAAAACATGATACCTTTCCCAGCTGAGAAGTAACATTCAAAGCAATTATATTCTTATGTACAACATATAGAATGAGGGAATTGAATTAATATTTCCCAGTGACTTTGAAAAGAAGAGTGACTCCTACAACTCTAGCCTATTTTGTCTGGACTTGAGATGAGGAATCTGAAAATTGAAAGATAATATTTCATTGTCATTCCTTCATATAATAAACATGGTCTTTTGGCTGGCTTTTCTGGCTATTAATCCACAAACCATGATGAGAATGTATTTGTATGATGTGTTCTGAATGTTCCCACTTTTATTTCATCCTGCTCTCTTCCCCTATCTCATCCAAGCTGCCAAGACCTGCTTTGAAAGAGTCTTCTGTGGAAAAAGAGCTCTACAGCATTCCCATTCCCAGTTATAGTGAGCCTTAGGAACTAAGATGGAACTGAGGGTCCTCTCCTCCTCCCAGTAAGATGAAAAAGTAGAGGGACAAAGATAGGAAAATAGCAAGACTTGGAAAATCGGCTAACACAGTTGCATCCTTAACAAATAAAAATAAATGAGGAATAATTTCAACGTACTATGATTCCTGGGGGTAGTTTTCTTCTTAGGAATGTTGCCTAAACATAGGACAATTTTGAACTTTGCACCAGGGAAGTGAAAGGACTCTCAAAGGTGACAAGAGTTATAAAACTGGTACAGAAAATCCTGCCAGATCAAGGAATGCAATTTTCAGTTTTGTCATTGAGTTTTGCACATACCATTAGCAACTGCTAAGTGAGTGTTGTGCCTGTCTCACAAGCCCCATCTCTAGCCAAAGCATCGGAAAATGGGTTTTACGTCTTTCTTTGGAATTTTCCAGGTACAAGTAAATTCATAAAGCTAATACATAAGAAATGTAAAAGAAAAATTTACTGCAGGCTTCTCATCCCAGAGCTATGTCCAAACAGAGATAAACTATTCCTTGAGTCTCTGAGGAAGAACTGTTCAATAAGTTAATGAAATCCATATTTATGTATAAAAAACCTGCCCTTCAAAGTAGTCCTGTGGTTCTCTGTGTATCCAAGAGCATGCAAACAAACTGTATTGATATTTAAGAACAACATGAAGTGCAAGTAATTTAATATTCTTGAGAAACATCTACTGTATGTATACTATTTATAGATTCACAGTCAGTGTAATTCAGAAGTGCTGATAAAGCTTCCCAAACCTCTTCCATATGCAGCAGGTAAATGCTACTTTATGATTTAACTAACTCAAGCTTAGATTATATAAAACTATAATTAAATTAGAAAACTACCATTAAATGACTGTAATTAAAGTCATGTCCTGCTTTATTAGGATTGGTTATCCAAAAATATAATTAGTACACCTTTGCCTTGTCATCACATGTGATGGTGTTCTAACAAGCTTGTGGTACAGCAAAATGCCACCATCAGAGGATCCAGGCCTAAACTGCAGGCAGCCCACGGAGAAGAAGGCTTTCACTCAGGGGCGAGGATGCCTCTACTGAAACCAGTGTCTCTATCTGGCTCACAAATCTCACACCACTGAGCTTCATTAACTTAAGTGAGACTTTGCAAAAATCATCTCTGCCTCTGTGGAAATATTCACGCTCTCTCTGCTTGACCATTCTGTTCATCTCAACCAGCACATACTCAAGTCCAGCCTCTGCCTTCTGCCTTCTATTTCTTATATCATCTTCCTCAGCTCTTTAAAAGTGGTGCTATCATTTCACCTCTGCCTTTGACCCTTGGTGTTTATTTTTGTTCATCTTGAGTGAGTGCTTTCCTATTTGAAGATTTTGGAGGTTTTGAACACAGGGCATAGCCGTTTCCGGGTGGTGGCTGTGCAGTAGCCATATCCTTTTGTTAATGAGGAGGGTAAACTTGGAGGTAATGAACTAGGACTTGTTTTCTTTTTTGTTTTTCTTTTCCTTTCTTTTCTCTTTGTTTTGGTGACAGTTATCGAATCCAAGTCGCCTGTTGAAGAAGTACCAGATGATACTTATGATCAACAGGTGATGGAAACAGAATCCTCATGATGAAAAAGGAAGGCCCAAGACACACATGTGTGACACCAGGAAAATACCTGGAACAAAGGGGATACCAAGTCTTCTGACCCCTGGACTTGCCAAGCCTTTTTTCATTTTTTATTTTTTAGCAGAGCCTGGGATTGAACTCAGGCTCTTACGCTTGCCAGGTAAGCACTTATTCAACTGAACTATCTCCCCAGATCCCCTCAACCAAACCTTGTGGACTGATTAATGGATTTGTGAAAAAAACCTCTCAATAAAAGAGAAAGACAATAACTAAAATAATTCTTTGATATTTTCCTTAAAGCTGAGGAATATTGCACAGCTGCAGATGATCAGTGACACCGTAGCTACATCAGCAGAAGAATGCACTGACATGGACGGCTGCATGCCTGCAGTGGCTGCAAGGCTCCTCCGTGAGGGCTTTCCCAGAAGCTTCCTGGGCATCAGTCTTTCCACGTTGTTAGGGGCTCTGCAAGGTTTGGTGACTGACAGAACAGAAGCACGCCCAGATGGCAGGAAAATGGTCAATGCTATGTGATGACTAAGACTTTTAGATACCCACAAAGATAAATAAGGCTATTTGGAGGGAGTTAGTTCCTCCCTCGTCATACCTGAACATTGCACCTTGGTTGGACAAAACTGGCTCTAAGCAGGATTTTACTCCCTGTTTGTAGATTCTACTTCATGTGTCTCTGAGTAAATACCTGACTTCTTCAGGTGTAGTGCAATAAATTCCGGATTTACAAACAAATTCCATTCCAGCAGCATGCCCATAAATCCAGTTCATTGGCAGGTCTAGTTCACTCCTAAGTCTGACAAAGTGAGTCTTACACATTTTTAACACAAATGTGCACAGTAAAGCATAAGAAATCTGAACCTCAGCATCACCACTGCATTCCCTGTTGTTTCTAGACATCCTGGCTCTAATTAAGCATGCACTGTTGTGCACTATTGCACTGCTCAACAAGCACACAGCAGGAAAGCAGTGACAATGTCCCTCAGATACGTGAGGTACCTCTGTGACTTGGTCATATCTACATAATACAAGGTCTATGGAAGTTTGCAACTCAAATATTCATAAATCAGGGACCTACTTTACCATGCCATCCAATGGTACTGGAAATAAAAGTGTTATACATCTTTATAGAGTTTTCTATAGATCTATTAAAGGATATGAAGTATACTCAATTCGATCTTAGCATGGCTCTTAAGTGTTATGCAGTTTGGATTGTTTGCTGTAACTCACTGGGAAACTCTACAACTGCTACCTCTATTTTCAGAAGACAAACCCTAGAGTGATACATACTTGTATCATGGAGGAGGCATAATAAACAGCTGTACCACCTGCACTACTGCTGCATAGCACTGGAGGTCCTGACACAGCTCTCCTCTGCTCCTCACATCACTGCCAGATGTCTGCTCAAGCAAAGAGATACTGTTGTTCTCAATAACAAACTAAATTGTATTTGACAGCCTAAATGAGCAAGATACATATTGGGATATAGAATCTTTGACTTTTATACTGTTGTCCCAAGAGACAAATGTCTGACAAATAAAAATGATAAGATCAAGGCAAGTTCAGAATAGAAAGAGTAGGAATAAAAGGTCAAACATCATCCTTCTGCACTTCTCACTGGGGGGAGTCTGAGACTCTGACAACTTTGGTAGAGAGGACCAGCAAAATTGCACTGGCTCAGGATGACCCATTGTCTTCATCTGGGAACAATTTCCAAGTTCCCACATTAGAAATCTGCACCCTGAAATGGTAGCTTGAAATCATCCAAGGGTAATTTCAACATCCAGACAGGCAAATACCACAAATCAGGGAAGGTTTTGCTCATCAGCACCTCACTGATTAGACTTCCCCTGAATTCATATTCTCCCTAGGAAATCTCCTTGCTTTTAAATAAAGGCACCAAAATTAAATACAATACTGTCTTCATCTGCCAAGCTCCATAAATTTGGACATTTGTTATAATTCCATTCCACCAAAGATGACCATATAAGTATATAAATAAAACAAGAAGACATGCTTTCACTATAAGACTGTACTAAAAACTTGTTATCTACTAGACAATGATGAAGTATGTGTGCCTTAGCATTGGCCAAAATGTAATGGCTATAAAAAATCCTCATGTAGAGATAATGGTGCCATGTCTTGCCAAGTTCCTTTATAGTCTACAAAATTTACAGCATTCTTTTTGATTCATGCTGATTTATTTTTACAATGGATGGCAAATTTTTCTTTCCTATAAAACTCCATTCTCCATCCACCTATGATTTTCTCTGTCACTTCTGAGCTAGGGTGCTATTTACTGTCTATGTCACTTGGTTGGCACTCAGTGTCTACTGTCTCGTGTGATCTCTTTCTTTAAATATGCCTCCTCTACCAAATCACTCTCAATGGAAATCATGAGTGTCCCCTTGTTTCTTTTTTTTATGTTTTCTTTTTTTTTCCATTTATTTTTATTTTATTAAAACACAAATGTCAATCAGACAGTTTCAAGACACTTTAACCATACACATTCGATGAATTAATACATTGCAAACTGTTTTCATAACATAATTGTACAAGGTGCATACATGATATTATATTTACAGATATTATTTTAGCAGATATCTCTTATCAGTGAATTAAGAGTGTAGTTGCTTACTTATCTTATTTTTTTTTCCTTTCATTTTATTGAAGTACAAATGTCACTCAGACAGTTTCAAGACACCTTAACAATACAGATTCAATAAATTAATACATTGTAAACTGTTTTCATAACGTTTTGGTATTGTACAAGGTGCATACATGATATTATATTTACAGATATTATTTTAGCAGATACCTCTTATCAGTGAATTAAGAGTGTAGCTGCTTACTTATTTTTTATACCTGAATTATATCAAAATTTCAATAATTATTTTCCTAGTGGATGACCGTAGTACTAGAAGCCGACATAATATCCTGTCCAACCACCATTAGTGCAGATCTTGCCTCTCATAGAATTATGTAGAAGCACAGCGTTACCTTGTTTCTTCATTGCCTGCAGACACTAGTATGCCATCAGTTCCTGATTATATATGTTGGATCCAAAGGGGGAAATTTTCCCTCTGATCCTACACATCAGCAATCCCATGCACAGCCAGATGATCCAGCTGTCATTTTAGCACACCCTCCTTTACTACCTCATGCAACATCAATAATTTGTCAGCCCTGCTCCTCCCTGTTATTTCCAATATGCTTAGTTTCTAACCTGTCTTTATCTTTGTCAGAGAGTAACTTCAACATCTAAGAGTCAATCTGAAATGAAGGTATTTTGGGTAGCAATTTTTTAAACCTTTGAATATTCTTCTATCACAGTATTTGTTAATAATTTTTCTTTAATAAAATCTATAATTATGGGTTTTCAAAGCCCTTCTTGAGAGAATAAAGGGAAAAAATGTGAGCCTGCATTTAGATTTTCAAAGATAGTACAAGAAAATTATGCTGATGTTGCAATGCATTTACATTTTAAAAGGTGAAGGTATCCTTTGTTTGAACTTTTACCCTTACAACCCTCAGCAATAATAGAGATGTGCCCCACCCCTCATCTGTGGTTCTGAAGTTACCATGTTATTTCTAAAGCACTCTTTTAAAGATTCTTGAAAATGAATAGATAACTCATTACACCTAGCTCTTCACAAACTCTGACTGTGCTATAAGCAAGTATTCAGTTACCCTTTCAATCTCCTAGCCCCTATAGTGCACTGCAATTGGAACAGCCTGGGTAGAACCATGCAAAAGCAAACATTGAAAACATATTAAACGCACATAACAGAGAAACAGAAAACAAAAAGTATACATGTCAGGAGCATAAGAATCATATATTATGATTACAATATATGAAGAAGATGGACAGATAATAGTGTAGAATTTTCTGTTGGAGAGAAATTAAACTTGAGAGGAGCCACTAATGGAAGTGAATCCATGAAAAGCAATCATCTCACTCAGCAGAGCCTGGTAGGACAGAAGCCCATATTGAGACAGGGATTGAAAGTGCAAGAAATTTCTGGAATTTTGTTTTATGTACATTCTGTTCTCTTGATTCTCACCTCCTACATCCTTGATGGGACTTATTGTGCACATTGTTATTGGAGGTCTTACTTGAGCAGCAGACAAGAGATGTAGTGTATATGGAATTAATCAGAAAATCTGTAGATCTGGAGGCCACCAAACAGAGAAGCAGAGTTCTGAGATGTAAAAGGAGAAAAGACTAAATACAATGTGCATACCAAATGCAAGTCCTATAGCTCACTACTTGCCCCTCTCCAGCACGTGGGAAACAGAATTATCCACCCAAAGTGGCAGCAAAGAACTTTTCTCTGAAGAATCCTGTCCACTACAGGGGGAGGAAATGAAGCTTCCAGTTAGAAGATTTTCCTCAAAAGCCAATTGGACACTTGATTGGCCTAAAATAAAGGATTATTTGATCATTTCTCTCTACAGCTTGTTTTGCTGTTGGTCATTTGTATATTTTTTTTCTTGAGACAAGGTCTCCTTATGGTGTTCTGTAGCTTTTAACTCATCACTAACCCAGGCTGGCCTTAAACTCACAGCCATCCCCTTGTCTTGGGCTCCTTAGTTCTGAGATTACAGGCATCACCTGTAATCTGGAAAAACACAGTGTTCAATTCAATTTTAGTGCTTCAGTTTTAAAAAAGAATGAGTATTTGGGGATCCTTAGAATCTTAAGAGATTCTCCACTAAGAAAAGGTTGAAATGGAATCTGGAGAAAAGAAACAGGCAATACAAGAAATATGGAAATAAATGTGGACGAATGGACAGATGAAATCTGACAAGGAGGAGTAGGACTCACACTTCTAGGATTGCAGCATGCCTTTTCACTTCAGCCACTTTGGAGAACTGCTTTAGAGTTTCTGATGAAATTAAGTATCAATTTACCATGTACCTAGGCATTTTATTCCTATCTATCCAAGAACAACTAAAAACATGTCTCAGCTGAGATCTTTTTGTGTAGCTCTATTAACAATTAAAAATTTGAAATGGTTTAGATATCCATAAACAAGAAAGTACAGAAATAAATTATAAATAGCATATATAATGGAGTACTACTCAATAATAAATTAATATTAAACTATCAATTGTCAATCATCTTGGATAAACATGAAAGTTATGGTACTGGGGATCAAACTTGGGACAGGCAGATGCTTATGCCACCAGCTTCCTCCCTAGTAACATGAAAGGGTTTGTGGTAGGAAACAAAGACCAAGCAAGAGGACTTAATTCCTGGTTCCATTCATATGCTATCTAAACACATATAAAACATCCTATGGCATTGGGAATACGAAAATGGTATGTAAATATATGAGTGATAGAACCTGTAGAAAATATTTTGGCATAATAAAAATGTGCTATATTTTGTTTGGGATGCTTTTACTGAAGTGTATAAATTTTCCAAGACATAGGATTGCCAAGTGTAGTGAAATTAAGACGTAGTTTATTGAATGCTAAACATGATTCAGTTTAAAAGTAACATGGACATGGAATAGTGTGAAGGATAGTTAGCAAAGGAAGTATGTCATAATTCAAAACAAATAGATAATATTTGACAGAGATTTCAATTATTAGAAAAACTAAGACTTTGATAATTATTCCGGAGAAAAGTCATTTAGTCTAAGAGAAGATATACATGTACATTTTTTTGGATTCCTCCTTTCTCACCCTTTCATTTTAGAAAACCTTAAAAATGATGAAACTACTTTTAAAAGAAGTGTAATTGAAAGAGCAAAATCATAAAATAAAAGCAAAATTCTGGTGCACTAAGAATATTAGGTATTGACAGAGAAATGCTGGCAAGTGGCAAAGGTTGTAATGTATCCTCAGATGTCATCATGGTCACTAGGATAGATGAGATGCTAAGAAGCAAAGACAGACATACACGCTGCCAGTATTGACATTGAAAATTAGAAGAAAGGATACGCTTAATACTACACTGGCCTGAATTTGTGCAGTGTCTATGTTGAAATTTCCTTCAATTTTGATCATGTGTGTGTGTATATATATATATATATATATATATATATATATATATATATATAATATTATCAAGATAATTATTAACAAAATGTAAAGGGATAAATATATGTATTTATGTAAAGTTCTTAAGACGTGGTATACAGCAAATGGTAAAAGTCAAGCTCTGTTTCTCACTAAAGAGTAACACTAGAGTCAGGTCCATCAACTGCAGGATATGTGGCTGATATATTCCTAGGCTGCCAGTGCCCGTAAGTTTGCCTCTAGTATCATATGGTAGCACCACATATTATTTTTTGAAGGAGTTACCTTAGAAGCTTATAGAAATCTTCTGAAGATGTCAAGGTGAGTTTACTAACATAGTTTTTGGAAGTTTCATTTGGGAATTATTTCTAGAAAAAATATGTAACGTGAATCTTTGGTGCATGAGAACATTAGACTTTAAGTGAAAGTACACACTGTAATTTGGTGGCATGTATATTAAGCATTTCGTGTTCAGTTCAGTGGCCTGTGTTTTAGGATTTTTTGACAAAACTAAAACTATAAAACTTAAAGCTATAAGGCAGTAATGGGGTTTTCATGTAACTTGTTCACTGAATTTGGAGCCACTTCTAAAAGACAGAATTTTAGAAATTTTCAAATTTCTACAGATAATAAAGATATGTACAGATAATAAAGCTAATATATAAAAATAATATTTATTATAAGTTAATTTTATTATTATGTTAATAATAACTATAAATATTGCTTGCTGTTTCAATTATACATTTTTCTGGCCCCCATAGATCTATCTGATGTATATTAAAAACCAAAACTCCTGAAGAGGTTCTAGTAAGAGTAGAGGTCAGAATGCTTCTCTTATCATACCATTTTCTAGACCTAGGGTCATTAAATGTAGATTTGCATGGTTCCTGTAGACTCATAAAACATTGCCAATATTTTGAAACCAGTTTAGTGGAGACAATTATGACAAATGAAGGGCTATGAATGGGGAGATTTTCAGGAAAGACTGAGGGAATAAGAAGCTCTCTATGAAAGATATCATGATCATTAACAACAAAATCGAAGTCCCATCTTTTCATGACTTTCACTGATACGAGTAAGTCTTAAGAAATCCTTCTGCCAAGACTTGTGTACCACACATTTTCAGTGTAAAAGAGCTGCATCTCTGTGTGTCACACTTAGCTTCTGAGCTGCCTCCAAACATTTGCCTTTTCTCTTTAATGACCTCTCAACCCTTCAAATCAGTTTTTTTGGCATAAAATATTGGGTATGACATCAAATAATTCTGTAGAAGACAGCATGACCCTCGTGTAATGTTCTCACTTGTGAATTTCTATTTTCGTTTTCCTTTCCAGTGACTTCTGCATGTCAGGATTATGCCTGTCAACTCCAATGTCATGGCAATTTCTTTTTCTCTTACACTCTCATCTGACCCTAGCATCTGGATGAGGCCGTATCATAGGAAACAATGACAACAAAGAAAATGAACCTTAAATTGAACTCTTCTCAGTGAGATATTAGTCTATTGTCTTTTTTTATTCTCCACATAGTTTGTATTATTTTTTCTGGAACAAACAGAAAGCAAATAAGATCAATAAGAAAATCAGAAGGGAATCCATAATGTGTGTGCTGTTCCAAAATATCCACTTCCCCCAGATGTTGCTTGCACCTTTAAAACTTGAAAAAAATTGTTAATACTACCTGCTTCTAGTAACAGCTCATCACAGAGCCTCCCATAACTCTCACTGCAAAATGCTAATTTCAATGATAAAATAAAGGAAAGTACTTTGAAGGCTGTAAAAGTTCTATCATCACCTGCACATCAATCTAGGTATGTAATGTACCAGCTAATGAGAGCGGTGACACTGTAGAAACATTATCAAAATTTCTAGCACCAATAGTGTCTCCAAACTTAAGTTCTTGATCTATGTACAAGAACAATATAATAAAAGGTAAAGCACATTTTCAAATCATGCATTTGAAATCTCTAGCTTGATGAGGTGTGATCAAAATACTATGAACACACTCATATATATTTGTATACACTGAAAACTCATTACAGCAACACCAGTATGCCATCAATCCTCCATAAAATATTCCTTCTCATTTCCCATATACTTATTTCTCTTGCCATTTTCTGAAGCATTTCTGCAAGTCCTTAGCTGTGTGTTGCAGTGGTGCATTGATATCCTCAGTGATTTCACCACATTTGCCTTTCATTACTGTTCTGAAGGAGAAAAGAGCCAGAAAGAGCATGGTACTAAATCTGGTGAATAAGGTGGTGAGGGTATGGTTTTATGATATTATAATGCTTTTATAAGATAGTCTTTCCTTTGGCACTTGGAATCAGTCCTCACGGTGTTTTCTAAAATCACTGCTCATAAAAAAATAAAAGACTCTGAGAAATGATTAAGAAAGTGGCAAGAATGAGGACATGACTTTGTTGGAAGCAATGGAGAGTATTCTGTGTATGGTGTGTGTGTGTGTGTGTGTGTGTGTGTGTGTGTGTCTGTGTGTGTGTGTTTGGCACACAGTCGCACTGTAGCTCAGACCCAAACTGATCCTCCTGTTTTCAGCCATTCCAGCACTGGGATTACAGATGTGCACCACCATTCCCAGTATCAGTGGCCTGCTCAGTCCACATAGGGGTGGGGCCAGCATCATATGTCTATGTCACATTAATGGCAATGCATATATTACTGTAATAATTTTTAGAGTTAAACATTCACTGTGTATTTCTAACACACCTCATAGTACTTCTTTCTAAAACACTGCATAGTCTTTTGGAATCACTTGCACTATCAACTCCACTTGCCAGCCCCAACCCCAAAGTTTCATTGCATTTCTTCTGTATTTCTGTTTCTCTTTAAACAGACAGGTGAGCCCCCTGTCTCTTAAACTCACATTGCCTATGGAACTTCTTGTACATTCTCAGTAATCTGAAGTTACTTATTCAACATGTATCTTCATGCTACAATGTAAGTTTCCTATAAACTGATGACATTTGTTTAATTGTCTATTATCTGAGTTACTTTTCTCTCATTGCTGGGACCAAGTACTAGACAGCCAAAATTAAGAAAGGAAAATTGTATTTAGCACACAGTTTGTGGAAGTTTCAGTCCATATTCAGCTGGCCCCAAGGAAGAGGGTCACATAGCGGAGGTCAGCAGTTCATGACTGCTGAAGACAGCAAAGTGGAAAAGATGGAGCAGTGATTGTAGCAGCTAGCAAGCCCCTCTCCCTTCCCTATATTTTATCCAGGCTATCTGGATCATGGATAAATCACATTTTCCAGAACCCTGCCCCAATGACTGCATGAGGTTTTGAGGGGACAACTAGACACAAAACATAACATCTGCCATAAACATAAAGAAGTTATCCATGAAATCCAATCTATCATGTATGTAATATGCTCATCTGTATGTAGTCATGTGTTGTTACAAAATGACAATAGAAAAGGAACTTTACACAAGATCTTCTTGTATAAACTAGAAGGGATTTTGATCTGTGTTGTGTTGAATTGGCACAGTTAGCGATATCTCCTTACTGCCCCTGAATCAGAGGGTTGGGGAGGATGACCACTATGATATCACAATACTTGTTCTACGGGATCGTATGCAGGACATGACAACTTGGCCTATAAAATCCTGCATGATGGGTTGGTTATTGGATACTAGGCCAAACATCAAACTCAACAAATATTGGAATGGCCTATAAAAATGGGAGTTAATAGAAAGAAAATTGCTAGGAAAATAACAAGAACATGAAATTTCAGGGGACAGGGACAGTTGACAAGGAGGTCTTACAGAGAAACTTTTCAAGCAATAAGGCATACATTAGATGTGGCAGGTTAAGAGTCAATTTCATATTTAAAGTGTCCTTTGGTCTCAAGTAATAGAGTGACAGTTAAGAAAAGAGACATCTGGCCGGGCGTGGTGGCGCAAGCCTGTAATCCCAGCACTCGGGAGGCTGAGGCAGGAGGATTGTTGTGAGTTCGAGACCAGCCTGAGCTACAAAGTGAGCTTAAAGCCAGCCTGAACTGCATAGCGAGACCCTGTCTCAAAAAGACAAAAAAAAAAAAAAAAAAAAAAAAGAGACATCTGCTTTAGGATTAATAGGAAAAGATATACCCTTTGAGAAAAGGGTTTCTCAAAAAGAACAAATAAAATTTCTAACATCACAGATACATTATTTCTGTATAATTCTTACATTTTTTATAAACTAGCAAATTACTATGTAGAAAGATGTTAATAAAAGATTATTTCCCAGGATAATTTTAGATTATTTATTCAAACATAATTCCAGGTTTTAGAAAGATTACAAAATGTAAGTGCAATTGATGAAACATAGTTAAAGCTGTCAAGGTGTTGTTACAGGTTTGAAAAAAAATTATTTAAAAATTGCAGTGAAGGTTCTGGGGGGAAGGCTCAGTAGAATAAATTCCTGGCAAGCACAGGGGTCTGAGTTTGATCCCTGGTTCCACTAAATACATAAATAAATAAATAAATAAATAAATAAATAAATATTTCAATGATTATGATGACAGCAACATGCTACTTAGAGAACTATAAGAAGCCTAGATTGGCTCTCTGAACAACAAGCCCTTCCCCAGCTTAAAATACTCTACAGAGAGAAGTACCTGTTACGGTACCTAGATGTCCCACCAAAGCCTCATATGACCACAGATAGGACTTTGGGGTGGATGATAGGGTGGTACAGCTGGCTCACTATTGGGAGGCATGGTCTGGTCAGAGGAGACAGGTCACTGGGCTTGTGGCCTAGAGGGGCTTATCTCACTTCTTGGCCCCTCCCTATGCTATCCACTACAAGGACGCGCGAGGACCAGCTTTCCACAGTTGTACCTCTTGGCTGTGCTGTTCCTTCTGTGGAACGTCAAGGCCATTGCCTGGAACTTGAGTCAAAATAAACCTCTGCTTCCTTCAACTGCAGGTGTTGCCTATTTTGTCTACACAGCACCAGAAGTAATTAAGACCAAACTCCTCTGACAAATAACCTGCTGTCTTTGAGCATCACAAAGTAAGTAAGTCTAAGTGTTGTCAAAAACTCTGCAAAGCTCAAAAGAAATTATCTCCTTACCGTAGAAAACAAATTTATAGTTTTAAGAAGTATATTGAAGAACTCACTAAAACATGAACTAGATAGAATTTTAAACTGTATTGGGTATTTACTATTCATAGTTTTTCCTCTTGTGAATGCTTTCCACAGAAAGTAACTATCTATTAATTATGGTTTTAACTTGCTAGGTTTTAAAAATTATTACATTAAATTGGAACAATTGATAATACTATTCTAGAGATGGAACAATAAAGTAAGCTTTACAAGTTTATTTAAAAAAAATAAAAAAAAATTGAGTATCTTCTGCAGCACATCATTTTACCTTCACCTTATCATCAAGCCTCAACTACACAGCATATTGATTAGTTTCCTAACAAGTTTTATTCTTGAAACCAAGGCAAATTATTTTTATTGTCATCCCACTGGCCATTGGGATGAAGATGACAGGTGTTGCCACCTGTCAACTGACACAGCCTCAACTTGTTTTCTTCTCCGCCTTTCAAATGCCAGGCATTCAGTGCTTTATTAGGTCTCACAGTTTAGCAAATGCACATACACACACAGCACTCAAAAACATTCTACCATCTTGAGGAAACTGAAAGCATGCTCGAAAGCAACAGTCTAAGAACACTATCAATGATAAAAAAGAGAAATAAGTATTATCATAGATGGGAATGAAGAGTGGTAGCATGAAAGAAAATTATCACAATCTCTCTTGTAAAATATTTTTAAAATGCATGCAAGTAACATGCTTTAGTAAAAAATGATAATAATGGATGTATGATTGAGCAAGAGCCAACAATCTATATTGTTTATGTGTCTCACTGAGGACATTGTCATCCAAAATGTAAAGAAAGCAATAGCAAAGTGGCTAAGCTGGACTTAAATGCAGCCACGGGGAACAAATTGGAAGATGAGATGGAAAAGAAATTTCACCAAAGAAAAAGGTCCTATCACGTTGGAGCGTTACAACCAGAGGAGAGGGATGAAAACCGTGAACAGTCATGATAAAGATGTATAGAAAAGAAAAATGATAGCTGAAAGTATACAAGAATGAAACAAAGGAAAACAAAAATGAAGTAGGTATGGCAGTTGTTAGAACTTCTAAAGGAGAAAATGGTTGTGTAAGAGAGCGTAATCCTACTCAAAAGCAGTTTATAATTACACGTCCTTAAATTATCTCAGAATGACAGTTAAAAACCCAGTAAAAACTTCCATTGAGTTCATAGCTATTATTTTCCCTCTAAGAACTGCTTTCATTGCATCCCATAAATTCTGGTAAGTTGTACTTGAATTTTCATTGAATTGTAGATATTGTTGAATTTCTTCTGCAACCCATTGATTGCTGAGTAGGGTGTTGTTTAGTTTCCATGAATTTAGCAGGTTTTTCTGGTTTCTTTTGTCATTTATTTCCAATTTCATTGCATTGTGGTCATATAGTATGCATGGGATAATTTCGATTTTCTTGCATATACTTAGGCATGACCTCTGGACTAGTATGTGGTCTATTTTGGAAAATGACCCATGTGCAGCTGAAAAAAATGTGTATTCAGTGTGGTTGGGTGGAACACTCTGTATATGTCCACCAGGTCCGTTTGTTCCAAGCTCTGGTTCAGTTCTGCTACTTCCTTGCTAATTTTCTGTCTGGTTGACCTATCTTTTTGAGATAAGGGGTGTTAAGATTTCCTGTTAAGATTGTGTTCTTAGACATTAAGTTTTTCATGTCCCTTAAGATTTGTCTTACATAGTTGGGTGCTCCTGTGTTTGGTGCATAGATATTTATGAGTGTTACTTCTTGCTCTTGAATTTTTCCCCTGACCAATATATAGTGGCCTTCTTTGTGTTGTTTGATCATTCTTGGTTTGAAGTTGAGACTGTCTGAG